>SEYY01024509.1:65000-85848 GCA_009176605.1 Armadillidium nasatum | reverse complement strand
ATATATATATATATATATATATATATATATATATATATATATATATATATATATATATATATATATATATAGGAAGGAAGGGAGGGAGGAGGAGAGAGGGAGGTAGGATGAGGGAGGAAAGAGGGAGGAGGGAGGGACGAGGAGGATGGAGGGACGAGGAAGGAGGAATGGAGGGAGGTGGGAGGTAGGAGGAGAAAGGCGAGAAGAAAGATGGAGGGATGAGGGGAGGAGGGAAGTAGGAAGGAGGGAGGGAGAGAGGTAGAAGGAGGGAGGTAGAAGTAAGGGGTGAGGATGGAGGTAGGAGGAGGGAGAGGATGGAGGGAAGGAGTGAGGAAAAATTTAGGGAGAAGGGAGAGAGGAAGGATGGAGGGAGTATGGAGGGAGGAGGGAGAGAGGAATGATGGTGGGAGATAGGAAGGATGGAGGAAGGAGGAAGGATGGAGGGAGGAGGAAGAGAGGAAGGAGGGAGGGAGGAGGGAGAGAGGAAAGATAGAGGAGGGATGGAGGGAAGAATGATGGAGGGAGGAGGAAGAGAGGAAGGATGGAGGGAGGAGGAAGAGAGGAAGGATGGATGGAAGGAGGTTGGAGGAGGGAGAGAGGAAAGATAGAGGGAGGAGGGAGAGAGGAAAGATGGAGGGAGGAGAGAGGTTGGAGGAGGGAGAGAGGAAAGATGGAAGGAGGAGGGAGAGAGGAAGGATGGAGGGAGGAGGGAGGGGGTAGAGGTGGCTCAAAATCCCTACCACTTAAAACAATCAATCAGCTGCAGCAATAAAAAATGACAACAACGAATGAATATAAATAATTTGGTTTCCAGCTCCCCAGGCAAATCATTTTTACAACCATCACTTTTAATATGTAAAAGAAAAAATAAGGGCGTGGGAAAGTGTAACTCTTCCTAAGAACTGCCTGCAAATTCATCCTAGAGTAAATCTTGATTAACACTAGTACTATTCTGTGTTAATAAGGTGTAAATGGGACATATCACTGTGTATAGATATAGAGTATAGAATGATCCAACCTCCAACCCAATTACACCGTATGACCCCGATGGGGGGGGAGGGGGAGTCGTACATCGTTCGAAAACTAAAACCTGTTAGTATAAAGATAAAACACTAACATTAAAGTTTATTATCAAAATATATATATATATATATATATATTTTTTTTTTTTTTTTTTTTTTTTATATCCTCCGGTGGGCAAAGGCCCAAGGCCTACCAATATCCACCGGAGTTGGGAAGCAATCGGATTCGGGGTCGCTAATTGCCGACGTGACCCGATACACGGCGTTTAAAAGTGTGCAAGTCAAAGGAAGTTGGGAAAACAGATAAAGGGAGTGTGTTCCAGACTTTACCAGTAGAGTACATGTAAGATTGAGCATAGCGGTTAAGTCTGGGTCGGAGAGTTGGACAGAGAAAGGATGAGACTGTGTAGAAAGACGTGTCACACGAGCCCTTCTCAGTGGAGGAGGTATGCGACGTGAGAGTTCAGAAGAGCAATGTCCGTTGTAATAGCGATAGTATAGAGAGAGTGACGCAACAATTCGACGGGAAGAAAGAGATTGGAGAGAGTTAGTAAGAGCAGGAGAGTTGATAAGACGAAAAGCCCTAGACTCCACCTTTTCAAGATGAGCTGTATGTGTGGACCCACCCCAGATATGCGAGGCGTACTCCATACAGGGGCGAACAACACCCCTATACAGAGCAAGCAACTGGGGTGGCGTAAAAAAACTACGAAGGCGCCACAGAACATCCAACCTCTTAGAAGCTTGTTTAGAGAGAGAGATAATGTGATCTTTCCAAGAAAGATCACGAGAAAAAGAAACACCGAGAATATTGAGAACAGATGAAGGTTTGAGTTGAGTGTTTTCGAAGAAGATGTCATAGTTGTGTGGAAGATTGTGTCGAGTAGAAAGATGGAGGAATTGAGTTTTTGAGGCATTGAAAACGACCATGTTTTCTCTGCCCCAATTTGAAATGAGAGATAGATCAGAGGTCAGTTGCTCCAAGGCAATCCTTCTTGCGTCTAATAACTGCTGTTTGGGAGGGACGTCTTTCAAATTGAAAGGAATAATGAAGGGTGGAGTCATCGGCATAGGAGTGATAGGAGACGAAGTAATAGAGAGAAGATCATTGATGAAAATTAGAAAAAGAGTTGGAGAAAGGACAGATCCTTGAGGAACACCACTATTTATAGATTTATAGGAGGAACGGTGGCCGTCTACAAACAGCTGCTATAGAACGACCAGAAAGGAAATTAGATAGGAGGTCACAGAGAGAAGGATAGATTCCGAAAGAGGGAAGTTTGGAAATCAAAGCTTTGTGCCAGACTCTATCGAAAGCTTTCGATATGTCTAGCGCCACAGCGAAAGATTCACCGAAACCCCGAAGAGCGGAGGACCAAGAGTCAGAAAGTAGGGAAAGAAGATCACCAGTAGAACGTCCTTTACGAAAGCCATACTGGCGATCAGAGATAAGATTGGAAGAATTGAGATGTTTCCAAATCTTCCTGTTAAGGATAGATTCGAAAACTTTAGAAAGAACGGAGGTTAAAGAAATTGGACGATAGTTAGAGGGTTGAGAAGGGTCCCCCTTCTTCGGTACAGGTTGAATGAGCGCACGTTTCCAACAAGAAGGGAAGATCGAAGTAGAAAGGCAAAGACGAAATAGTTTACCAAGGCAGGGTGCAAGCTCAGAAGCACAAGTTTGGAGAACCGCAGGAGGAATACCATCAGGACCATACGCCTTCTTAGTGTTAAGCTCAGAGAGAGCAGAAATGACATCTTTAGAAGAAATTACAATGTTAGGCATAAATGAGTTGGAGGGGGTTGTAGGAGGAGGAATAGCTCCGGAATCGTCCAAGGTAGAGTTAGAGGCAAAAGTTTGAGCGAAGAGTTCAGCTTTAGTTGAAGGTAAAATGGCAGTTGTGCCATCAGAAGATACTAGAGGAGGGAAAGAGGAAGAAGCAAAGTTAGAGTTGACATTTTTTGCGAAATGCCAGAAAGGGCGAGATGAAGAAGAACCAGAAAGATTATTGCATTTGCGGCGGAGAAAAGAGTTTTTGGTATCTCGAAGAATAGATTTTGCACGATTCCGGGATGAAATATAAGTAGCATGAGTTTCAGGAGTTTGAAGACGACGGTAATCTCTGAAGGCAGTATCCCTGCGGCGGATAGCGCGAGAACAAGCAGAGTTAAACCAAGGTTTGTTAGGTTTAGTAGAAGGGAAAGAATATGGAATGTACGCTTCCATGCCAGAGAGAATCACCTCGGTCATACGCTCGGCACACTCCGAGGGACCCCTCCCACGAAAGCAATAATCATTCCATGGGAAATCAGAGAAGTACAACCGCAAGTCTGACCAGTTAGCAGCACCGAAGTGCCACAGACGTCTCCTCGCCGAAGGCGGGGGCCGTTCTTGCGGAAGACTTGAAGAGACAGAACAAGATACGGAGATAAGAAGGTGATCGGATGAACCCAGAGGAGGAAAGAGTTTAACAGTATAAGGAGAAGGATTAGAGGTTAAGAAAAGATCAAGTATGTTGGGTTCATCACCAAGACGGTCAGGGATACGAGTAGGGAGTTGCACCAACTGCTCAAGGTTGTTCTGGATAGAAAAGTTGAAGGCGAGTTCACCGGCTGGAGATTGAGAACTAGAGGAAAGCCATTGGCGGTGGTGAACATTGAAATCACCCAAAAGGATGATTTCAGAGAAAGGAGAAGAGGATAGAATGTGCTCTATTTTGGAGTTTAAATAGTCGAAGAATTTTTATAGTCAGTAGAATTAGGAGATAAATAGACAGAACAAATAAATTTAGTAGTAGAATTGCAAGAGAGCTTAAGCCATAAGGTAGAAAATTCATGAGACTCCAAATCAGAGACACGAGAGCAAATAACATCGTTGCGCACATAAGCGCAACAACCGCCTTTGGCTGAAAATTGAGGATAGAGACAGTAGGAGGTAACAGAATAAGGTTTGCTGTCAGCACACTCAAGCACTTGAGTTTCGGTTAGAAAATAAGAGATGAGGTTTAGAAGAAGAGAGATGGTGTTCAACAAAGGGGAAATTAGAAAAAAGACCGCGAATGTTGCAGAAATTAATGAAAAAAGAAGACCGTGCATCGGGGCAAGCCGGACGCCGGGTCATGGCGGCACCATCCCCATCATCGGAGGCCGCCAACTCCCAAGTGATGATGGGGTGAGGGGTGGAGGTTGAGGGGCATTCTTTGGATGCCGCCCCCCCAAGCATCTCCGAGGCAGCTGTCGGTTTCGCCATTTTAGTTTGCTGTTTTAGGTAATGTAAGAGTAAGTGCATTGTAAAATGTGGGACATGTGAAGAATTGGGGTGGAGAGGTAGTAGGAGCATAGACACTCCAGTGTGAGGCGGGGGTACGCTAGGAACCCCTGAGAAGGTGAAACGCGAAAAGGAACGAACCAAAGGCAACGGAGTGAAACGGAATAGACTAGCCCATCCTATCACTCCGTGGGTTATTATATATATATATTATATATATATATATATATATATATATATATATATATATATATATATATATATATAATATATATATATATATATATATATATATATATATATATATATATATATATATATATATAACAGAGGATAGTATTCCCACCCAACATACATATTCTAAACCTCTAATGGATATAAAAAATAAAACACAAACATGTATGTACAGATGAATGCACATATGTAAGTGTTTATGCATGTGTATATGTATGTATGTATGTATGCCTGCAACTCTTCTAAAAACAAGGCTTATTTATGTTAGCTTCAGTGCAGTCTAAATAGCCTTCTCCACACTATAATATTACACTTAATAATAATAACAAATAATAATAATAATAATAATAATAATAATAATAATAATAATAATAATAATAATAATAAAAAAAAAAAAAAAAAATATTAATTTTATTATTTATATATATATTATATATATATATATATATATATATATATATATATATATATATATATATATATATATATATATATATATATATATATATATATATATATATATATATAAAATGATGGTTATGACAGTGACATAGAAGTGATAACATCTAAGGCAGCGACATAATAGCGATAATGTCTTAAGACAGCGATAAAATAGTAATATCATCTAAGGCAGAGATATAAAATTCAATAGTAAAGGCAGCGATATAATAATGATAATGTCTAAAGCAGCGATAAAATTAAAATAGTAATAATGTCAGGGGGCAGCGATATAAATATGATTATATCTAAGGCAGCAATATAAAAATAATAATGTCTAAAGGATCGATAAAATAGTACATTATGTCTAAGGCAGCAATATAAAAATGTCTAAAACAGCGATAAAATAGTACATAATATCTAAGGCAGCAATTTAAAAATAATGTCTAAGGAAGTATCAATAATAATGCCAAAGGCATCAATATAATAATAATAATGTTTAATGGCAGGAAATATAAAAATGATAATGTCTAAAGCATCATTATTATATAATGTCTAAGGCAGTAATATAAAATTGATAATATTTAAAGCATCGATAAAACAGTACATTATGCAACATAAAATTGATAAGGTCTAAAGCAGAGATAAAATATTATATAATGTCTAAGGCAGCAATATAAAGCTGATAAGGTCTAAAGCATCGATAAAATATGACAATATCTAAGGCAGATATATAATAAAAAGTCAACGAAATAATATCGATAATGTCTACGTCAACGATATGAAAGTTAGAATTTTTAAAATCTTTTTTTTTTAATAATTTTAACATATAATAAAAAGGATACGCATAAAGATTACTTCTCGTAGACAAAGTCAATAAATACCGGCCCCATTATATAAACAAAAATCATTCTGTTATTAAAATATTTACTTAAAATTTTACATTTATACTTATATAAATTAGGATATTGTAGGGTTAGTCGAGTACCAAAATTTCCCGCACCAAAATTTCCCGTACCAAAATTTCCCGCACCAAAAAGCAAAATTAAGTACATCGCGGCGCACCTGGCGCGTCGACCAATCTTAATTATAAATTCCTCTCGCGGAAAGTTAACTTTAACGACAAATAGAAAAGTGTGAAGGATAAACTATGCGATAATTATTTATTATATACAAATGTGACCCATTTGCAAGTTTAAAAATAATATATATTTTTGTACGTTTCTAGTGTGTGATATAAGATTATCTTTCATATCGTTAATTCAAGTCTAATAATAATTATAAATACTACTAGTTTACAATGTGGTATCACTAGTAAGGGGTCTAAAAAAGTTGATGGTAGTCTACATCTTCTAGTTACTATATGTAAGAAAAAAAAATTTTTTTTTTTAAATTATTTTCCACCAATCATGGGTCAGGGGTAAGTGGGAGGAGCTTCCCGTAGACTTACTCTCGTGTGCCACTTATATAAAGTAAGCACAAATGTAGATCGTAGATAAATGTAGATCATAGATAAATGTAGATCATAAATAATGTAGATCGCATATAGAAGAGCCAAATGACGTATATACTCGGACCTAGCAACAAACCTTCAAAACATACTTCTAAAATCGAATTTTATGTATTTTATAGTACCTTTGACACGGTAATTGAAGGGATACTACCCCCAACCCCCACCCCCCAAAACGTCATACGTTAAGATTGAATTTACGATAGAGATGATAAATAGTTTTAGCAGGTTGAAGGTCAAATAAATTCCTAAGAATAATAAGATAATGTTAACAAATTTAAAAAGTTCATTTAACATAAATCTTCAACGTACTCAGTGTAGCAGAAATAATGTAGCAAATTCCAAATACCTAAATGCTTTATTATTATATATATATATATATATATATATATATATATATATATATATATATATATATATATATATATATATATATATATATATATATATATATATATATATATATATAAATTTTAATAAACTATTTACCAGAAATTATCATATATATGCATTTATCATAAGGACTTCAACCATACACTACTTTAAAGTACTTCAATCAAACTACTTCAACGCAATACTAAGCGTGAAAACCCAACAATGTAAGGAAATACCAGTACGAGGTAATACATAATTTAATATGTGTAAAATAAATTATATACAGCAGAGTGTTAAGGCGATATCCTTAGGACACATCTACACAGGAAAGACTGGTGTAGTGTGTATAGGTGTAGTATGTATAGGTGTAGTATGTATAGGTGTAGTATGTATAGGTGTAGTATGTATAGGTGTAGTGTGTATAGGTGTAGTGTGTATAGGTGTAGTGTGTATAGGTGTAGTGTGTATATGTGTAGTGTGTATAGGTGTAGTGTATACAGTAGATAGTTGACGGCCTGTTACATTAGGTATGATATATTAAGATGATGTGCAGCACCACTGGCATCAATCCTACAACTACTGAACTCTCATTTATGTTCAGTATACTGCAAAAATTGTCCTAACGAATCGTTGGGACACGTGGCAAAAATGTCAACAAATTTATTACTACTTTATTATCAGGAATATAATCGGTGAAGCGACTTACTTTTTGCTTAACATGTCTTTTTCCCTACTGAAAATTTTACTGTTTAGTTATTTGCCACTAGTCCCAACGATTCTTTACGACAATTTTTGCAGTGTATCGAAACCTTTTTATATAAAGTCTAAAAATACAGAATAAAATCGATATTAATCGATATAATCGATATCAGTAATTAGAACGACTTGAGGGATAAAATCGATATTTATCGATAAAATCGATATAATTGATATTACTCGATATAATCGATATCATTAATTGGATCAACTTGAGCGACTTTTAAAAAACGTTCGTATTTATATATTTTTAACTTTTAGAACTACCATAAAAATTATTTTTAAAAATTAAAATTTTCCTATTTTAAAAATCAAAATAATAGGAAATGTTAACTTGTTATTTTTAATACAGAATTTTATTTTTTTTTACCTATATAAAAAGTAAAAAAAAAAAAAAAAAAAATATATATAAAAAAAAAAAAAAAAAAAAAAACGCACCCTAAATCTTTTTTTTTTTTTTTTTTTTCTGCAAAAAAAAAAAAAAAAAAACATGTAACTAGTCATAGGTTACCATCAAATATATATTCTAGCCAAAGTTTTGCACTTTTCATAATCCATAAGGTTTTTTTTTCAGAAAAAAAAATGTTTAGGTTTTTTTTCTAAAAAAATGGTTTTTTCTTGGTGTGTGTGTGTGTGTGCGTGTGTGTGTGTGTGTGAGATTTCAAATTTTCTAGTAGTTTCTAACAGGATTATTTAATTAGAAAATTATTCCATAAATTAAAAAGGTCTGAAAAAAACAGTATACACGATTTTTCACAACACATTTAAAATTTAATAAGAAGGTGAACAATATCGTTTTTTAGTAAAAAAAAAAATTTAACCCTCTCTATTATACAATTCATTTAGTCAGAACATCATCCTATCAGCACCTTCCCTCATAAATAAATAAAAAAATTCTGTCACCTCAGCAAAAATCTTGAAAGATTTATTTAAAATAATCTAGACAGAATAATCATGTAAAACAAAATCTCCAATAATAATCTAGACAATCTAGAAACAGAAAATTTCTATATATTTTGTTAGATATAATCTAGGAAGAGAAAATCTATATATTTTGTTAAATATATTATTTTATTATTATAATCTAGTAACAGGAAATCTCTATATTTTGTTAGATAATCTAGACAATCTAGTAACAAAATCTATTTTGTTAAATAATTAAGACAATTTAGCAACAGAAAATCTCTATTTTGTTAAATAATCTAGACAATATTCTAGTAACATCTTTCTATCTAGACAATCTAGTAACAGAAAATCCCTATATATTTTTGCTAAATAATCTAGACCGCAAAACTATCAATAAAAATAAAAATTAATTACATATATGAACGTCCAAAACGCACAAGATAAAATTTCTAAATTGAATAATTGTTCAAATAATTAGTAATAAAATGGGTGGATTTAAAAATCCAATTATTAAATCCAAATTTTTTCATCAATCAATTTCCATAAATCCTTCCCAGTCATTTGACCTCAAATCCAGTAGGTCAATTTAAAATATCACGGCAACTACACAATGATTAGCAAAAACCTCCTATAAATTATCAATAATATGTTAAAACAATTACAATATATATATATATATATATATATATATATATATATATATATATATATATATATATATATATATATATATATATATATATATATATATATATATATATATATATATATATATATATATATATATTTTTTTTTAAACTGTCCGTCTCTGTGTATGTAGTGGGCATGTATAGTGAGAATGTAGTGAGAATGTAGTGAACATTTAGTGTGAATGTGGTGAACATGTGGTAAACGTGTGGTGAGCATGTAGTGAGAATGTAGTGAGAATGTAGTGTGTGTGCTAGCTAGAGTGAGAATTAACTTTTAATTAATTTCAGGCAATTATTTATTTTTCATTTATTTAAATTTAAGAAGAATTAAATTTAAAAAGTTAAATTTAAATGTAAAAATAAAAATTATTACTATTATTATTATTATTATTATTATTATTATTATTATTATTATTATTATTATTATTAAGTGAAGATGTATAAAAACAAACACACAATCTCATTTAGGGATGGTATTGAATTTCACTTAGAAAAAAAATATTTAAATAATAATAATAATAATAATAATAATAATAATAATAATAATAATAATATAATAATAATATAATAATATATATAATAATATATATATATATATATATATATATATATATATATATATATATATATATATATATATATATATATATATATATATATATATATATATATATATATATATATATATATATATATATATATATATATATATATATATATATATATATAATACGAGGGCATTACCCTATTCTAGGAAGGGAATTTTCTAGGTAATTTTTTTAAATCTAGAATCCACACGAGGGATCGAACCAGCGCTTTCATGAGTGTGGTTGAAATCTCTCTACCGTTATGACACGATACAGGCATTATTATATTAGTAATATTAAGAATCGAAGTATGTGATAAATTTTTTCATATTTTTATTTTTCTTATTTTACTTTGTTGCCTTTTTATTATTTTTTTATTTTTTAAAAATTTGTTTCATTTTGTTTTCTCGTCTTTTGATTTTTTTTTTTTTTTTTTTTTTTAAACATTTTTATTTATTTTTTTTTTTTTAAATTTATTTTATTTTATTTTGTTGTATTTTCATTTTATTTAAAAAAAAAAAAAATTTTTTTAAAGTTTTTTTTCGTTCTTTTTTTTAAAGAAAATATTTATTTTTTACACTTTTTTTTTTTTTTCCATTTATTTTTTTCCAATTTTTTTAATTTATTTTTTTATTTTTTGCTTCAAATAGTAATTATTCTTTTACAACCTTAATTTTAATCCTTTTCTTGATGTATATTTGAACAGTGATCAAATTTTAAGTATTAAATATTTACAATACTTAAAAATATTTAACTTTCAATATTTAAAAATAATTAAATAATTTTATTTACATTTATACAAAAATTTGTAATTTTCCACAAATATAAATATTTAATTACCTTTTTTTCTTTTTTTTTTGTAAATAAATTTTTAATTCATGCATGCAATTGGATTAAAATCCGCCTTCCAATCATTTAAAAAAAAAAATAAAATAAAATATTTAAAAATATAAAAATTTTAGTTTTCAAAAAATGGAATTTTATAAACATTAAAACATTTACAGTACGAGAACTCTGTCCCCTCAGAAAAAAATTTACGAAAAAAAAAAATTTATTGTATATTTTATTGCCATAAAATTTATTTTAAAACTACAAAAAGGGCAGAAATCCAATTTTCAATCAAATGCCGACATGCCTCAATGACTTGGGAAAAATACAAGAGGAATTATTGTTGTCTGTATCAGAAGAATAAGAGTACAAAATTCCGGGGTTAAACAATTAAATGGAGGAGTGGGAATGTATAGAAGGATCTCCCACAAACTCTCCTCAACATATCAGCCAAGAAAGTCTACATAAAGAAAACATCGAAGACAAGCAATGTTCAGTCAGGAGTTTAACCCAACTTTATAAATGAACAAAATTATAAAATACGACCCCAAAGTCAAACATTTCCTTCCTGAACATAAGGGAAAGAGAGTTACAATAAGCATTACAAACTGGAATACAAAACCTGTAAAGTACAAATAAAGGCCCCAGACTCATTATATATCAAATACAGAGGAATATATTTATGATTCAATGCCTTTCTAAACCCATCATCTAAGACGGCCTGAATATTATAATACACTAACATTAAATATAAAGGGCCCTAAACACTTCCTCCTGAAATAGGGTTCTGCCTTTGAGCGGTGGTGATAATCCGTCTACCGTGGCTCAAACGGTAGAGTGATTGACTCACGTGCTTGAGGGCGCTTCTTCGATCCCACTTGGGGATTCTAGGTATATACTACCTAGAAGAATTCCTTCTTTCGAATAGGGCAATGCCCGTGAGATGTGAACAAAAAAAAAAAAAAAAAAAAATTCCAAACAGTGTGATAAATCAAACTCAAAAAATGACCCTTAAAAATAACATTAGAGATTTTGTGGATTATAATACTTTAAAATTTTACCATTTATAATTCTTCCTTCAACTATGGTTAAAAAGTAAACTATACTAATGAATATATATATATATATATATATATATATATATATATATATATATATATATATATATATATATATATATATATATATATATATATATATATATATATATATATATATATATATATATATATTGCTTGCTTAATATTATCGTTAACTTGACCCAGTTCGTTTTATCCTTTACAGGGAAGGATGCTAATTTAATTAATTTTAGGGACCATAAACAGAGCATTGTTAATTTGTGTTCATGTTCATGTTCCAATTTAATAAGAGAATTAAAAAAAAAAAAAAAAAAAAAAAAAAAAAAAAAAAAAAAAAAAAAAAAAAAAATTTTGAAGTGTTAACGATGTTCATGAAGAAGACCTTGAGTACGATTCCTTTTATTGAGTGCTGGAATTATAAAACCTTTGTAAGTTTATGTGAGCGTATATAATGTATGGTATATATGCGTGTGCGTGTGACGTGGTAGTAGTAAGGTACGCGCTTTGCGCCGGTGCCGGATTTAGAAAATCTGGCAACCTGTCCCTAACGGTCTTTTCTTCATTTGCGTGTAACCCTGCAGAGACCTTCCTGACATTTTTTTATGTCCGTTCACGGACCCACGGACCCCCAATTTCGAACCAATTTCAGACGGACTGAACCGCAAAGAAAATGGTCAGGAAAGAGTGAGGTGAACGCAGCGATTTTGCAAACTCAGGCAACTTCCTGATACCATTTTTGGGGGGGGGGTTCACGGGGTAGTCATCTGAAAGAAACACTAGGTTGCTGTTGTTCTTGATTTTTGACAGAAAAATGAAGTTTTTTATCCCGATACAGGGTGATATGCATTTTCAATCAAAATTACGGGGATGCATTGCAGTACTACTAATTCCAGTAACAAATTCAGAACAGTATCGAACCACTAATATATTAAAAACTGAAAATATATATAAGTATGCACAAATTTAATTAAGGTCTAATATATTAACTACCATTACCTCATATACCTATGATAAATCTCCGATTGCGAATTCGTCAAAAATCTAGGCGCCGTTACTCCCAGTAAGCAAGTTTAAAGAATAACACGTATCGTAAAAAATCTTCAAAAATTTGTATTAAATCAGTAATTAATTTTGTATTGGAAGGTGGGGGAAGGGGGGAAGTGGAGGGGGGAGTCTTCCAGGGGAACTCTCGCATAAAAATTCTACAGCAGGTATTCCATCATATTAATTATTGAGCGCTCGACTACACTATTCAATCTTTATCGACCAGCCGAACTATTGCATCACTCTTTATACTTTATACTCTTCTAAACTCTTCAGTCGTATAACAACTCCACTGAGGATAGCTCATAAGACTTATGACACCTTCTCGGCACCCCAAATTTTACTACTATGTTCATACTTACGTGTATTTTACTAGCAATGTCATGTAAGCTTTCAAATGTTGTGAATCGCGGCATACCAGCCATTAACTTTGAGCTGGGTTCTAGCTTATCTATTCTCTAGTGGCCGTTGTGTAGGCCTTTATATATATATATATATATATATATATATATATATATATATATATATATTATATATATATATATATATATATATATATATATATATATATATATATATACTTAAAAACGATAAAAAAAAGTATTTAATATACATAATGTATACACAAATATACTTAAATACACACACGTCTAAATGAATATAAATACACAAATAAGTGTTAAACACTTACACAAATTTGCCAAAAAATATTCGTATATATTTAAATTCATCTTTTTTTATCAAGAAGATGCGAGGATATCATTTGCATATATATATATATATATATATATATATATATATATATATATATATATATATATATATATATATATATATATATATATATATATATATATATATATATATATATATATGGTCAAAGAAACTATATAATGAAGGAAAAATTGTATAAAAAGTTCGAAAAATTATTTTGAAAAAGTTTCAATGTCTCCCAAATTTCATATTTTTAATATTTGTCTATATGGAGGTCTAAAACAACGACCCCAACCCGATTTTAATGAAACTTATATGAAATATTTAGAAATAAGCTGTAAAGAAGGAAAAATAAAAAAAAAAACTCGAAAAATCTGAAAAAAAGTTAAGGTGTGTCCTAATTTGATATTTATAACATACAATGATAAACTTTACTTCCAGATACTTCTTTTATTTCTTTTTCTTTTTTTAAAGAAATTTTATTATTATTTCCCCGCGATTCACGGGTCACGTGTACGAAGAGAAATATTCATGTAATACGCATTTGTATCTTTTTTTAATCTATAAATATATCTGGAAAGGAGATATATATATATATATATATATATATATATATATATATATATATATATATATATATATATATATATATATATATATATATATATATATATATATATATATATATATATATATATATATATATATATATATATATATATTTTTTTTTTTTTATTTTTTTTTTTTTTTTTTTTTTTTTTTTTTTTTTTTTTTTTTTATTATTATTTAAAAAAAAATATAAATTTAATTTTTTTGCACCTCAAAAAATATGTAAAAAAAAAAAAAAAAAATATTTGCATTTTCTAAATTAAAAAATAGAAATCAATAATGTATAATATAAAATTATAAAATAATTATATTATATATATATATATATATATATATATATATATATATATATATATATATATATATATATATATATATATATATATATATATATATATATATATATATATATATATATATATATATATATATATATATATATATATATATATATATTTTTAATAAAATTTTATAAAATATATATAATAATAATAATAATAATAAATATAATATAATATAATATAATAATAATAATAATAATAATAATAATAATAAAAAAATAAAAAAAAAAAAAAAAAAAAAAAAAAAAAAAAAAAAAAAAAAAAAAAAAAAAAAAATAAAAAAAAAAAAAAAAAAAAAAAAAAAAAACATACATACGAAACATTTTAAAATTGCTGGTTCGATGATTTCAGAATTGATCGTATGGAGCGTAGGTGCGATAAAATAAACGAATCATTAAACATTATCATTCCGTCAACATCGCACAATAAAATCGCGGAAAAAGGAGCGGAAAACTGACGGTTTATTGACGGCAAAGTGTCACGGGATAAAACGATTTGAGAGAGAGAGAGAGAGAGAGAGAGAGAGAGAGAGAGAGAGAGAGAGAGAGAGAGAGAGAGAGAGAGAGAGAGAGAGAGAGAGAGAGAGAGAGAGAGAGAGAGAGAGAGAGAGAGAGAGAGAGAGAGAGAGAGAGAGAGAGAGAGAGAGAGAGAGAGAGAGAGAGAGAGAGAGAGAGAGAGAGAGAGAGAGAGAGAGAGAGAGAGAGAGAGAGAGAGAGAGAGAGAGAGAGAGAGAAGAGAGAGAGAGAGAGAGAAGAAAAAGAGAAAGAAAGATATAATAAAAGAAATAAAATATAATATATATATTATATATATATATATATATATATATATATATATATATATATATATATATATATATATATATATATATATATATATATATATATATATATATATATATATATATATATATATATATATATATATATATATATATATATTTTTTTTTTTTTTTTTTTTTTGCTGTTCAATTTACGTCCTCAAACGAATCCTTAGAGTGAGGATTTTACTTTAGGCGAATATAGCGAATATACGAATATATAGGGAATATACGAATATATAGCGAATATAACTAATACAGTATACTCTCTATTTAAAGAGAATTTAGAACATTAGAAGCAAGATTCCTTAAAGACTATGGTATGTCGCTTATATAAATATAAAAAAATTTATATAGACAAAGGTGTTTACCGCGAGAATAAACTTTTTGAGAAAAACTTTACAAATCGATTAAGTAGACTCCTGGATAGATATTCTTGATTTAATGAAGGACTATCATTAATTTTTCAGACTGCAATTGAATACAGGTCTTGTTTTTGTGGTGAATCAGAAATGCCTGCTTTATGACCGGTCTGTAGGGTATTCAAATAAATTTAAGGAAGGTTCTAGGTTGCGCCTCTTCAAACTCCAAATAGGACTCTATAAACTATCAGAAAGTCCATGAGAAGTTGTTTCATTTTCACTCTCTGCATAGTAGCCGCCTAATGCAATGTGATAATGTGATGGCTTAACGGGACTTTCTCGATATAATATATCTGTACCATGGCAATTCCAAGCTCAAAAAAAACTCGTAGAACTTTTGAAATGAAATATTCATCAATGAAACCCTGGTTCCGCTCCTCATTAATGCCCTTAGAGAATAATCTACATAAATTTTCCAGATCCAAGTCCTGTTCTGCTTTAGAATGTGTGTGAAGCAGAGGTTCAAAATATGATGGTGCAGGTTCCACAATCAGATTAATAACAAGATCACGAACATTCTTGATATATTTGAGGAGAGCAATACCTCTATATTTGATCCTACCACTGTCCCTCCCTCTATAGTTAATAATCTGACACTCTCGACTGAAGCTCATGAAAATGTTTTTAAGCTGGTGAAGGAGAATGTGACTTTTGATTCGGGTTCGGACACAAAATTAAAGTTTCATGTTTAATATTGGTAACGAGAGGTCTCTTGATTTTCTCATCAGAGATTCTTGAAATCCTATCTGAGGAGAGGCATCAAAGAATGACCTTTCGATTTTGACCTCCTCCAGCAGCTGCTTTACTACTACTAATTTAAACAAAATCTGAATATCCTCTTCACCTGAGGAAAGATCCAGAATACTTTTAAAGAGCAGTGGTTTTTCTTTTTACTATTGTTCGTGTATTTTTTTTTTTTTTTTTTTTTTTTTCTTCCCTTCAGTAGAGAGGGAGAGACAATGCTCCTACATTACCCCCCCTCCCCAAAACTAATTCCCTATACAAGTTGTCCTTCAATTCCGAAAGCATGCAACTTACAAAGGTCTTAATCAAAAAGAGGCATTATTGCAAGAATATTTAAGTTTCAAAAGAAAAAAAAAACCCGCCATCGCAAACCTGCAAAAACAAAAAAATAAATATCGCAAGAACTATTCGAAAGTGCAACTGTTTTTTTTTCTTTCTTTCTCATAATAACCCGTTTTTTTCATAAAAAAAAGTCAGTTTAAATATATATATTAATATCCATTTAAACTATTAAACGAAATTACGAATAACTTTAACTGTCTCATTACTGAGATTATGACACACAAAGAGCTTTGCTAGAATACACACACACACACACACATCAGCTCGACTACATACATATATTTTCGTTAAGACAATGATGACTACTACTACTACTACTACTACGAGGTTAGCTTTTCTAAACCTTATTTCAGGCTGTATAAGCCTTTTACGTAAATACAAATATAAATATTTGCATACGCAACCTCTTTCACTTTACAACGATTAGAAATATAAATTTAAATAAAGCAAATTTTTTTTTTATTCACATTAGAATAAAATCGAAAGTCAATATTTTAAACTTAATAAACAACTCGAAACTTAACAAAATCTTCAGTTTCCTAAAATTTGAATCTATAAATTTAATATTTCACAAGCTTCTCAAGATAAAATAGCGAGAATAAAATTTCCTTCTCGAGGTAAAATGATCACCAGGCGAGCAATTCATTAACGCTGCTCAATTTGCGTAAACTAATTTTTAGTCATAATTTTACATTACGCGAATATAGTGTACTCTCTATATTACGTATTTAGGTGCTTATAGGGGCAAGATTTCTTAAGAGACTAGGGCATGTCATTTATATAAATATTAAATAATTATACAGACGAAAGTGTTCACCGCGAGGACATTTTTTTTTCTTAGTTTTAAGACGAACAGGTTTAACCCGTTTCAAGGTTCTAAGAATATTTAGTTTTAATATTACCCTAAAAGTCCATCTCTTTTCTCCAAAATTGTATGTAAAGTTCTCCACTCAGCAATTTATTGGTTCTTATTCTACCCAGACACTCCCACAATTGACACCAATTTTACTTTTGGCTCTGGTGTAAGGGCCCACGCTTCATGTCCAGTTAGTATATATTGTATTCAACGTNTGAACTTGCCAATTCTATGGTTTAACTTCAGGATCATATCATAACTTCTCTGTTCCAAAACTCACTCGGAGATATTTAAAATGATCTAAAATGAAAAAAATTTAATGATTAATTTTATGATTTAAATTTAATGATTTAAAATGATAAAAAAGTTTTAATTTCTCTACCCAATGCCCTCCTGCGTTAACAGTACACATTTCTCCTCGGGTATTCGAGCCCTCGACCTTGTGCTTGCAAGACCGACACACAAACCGTATAACCACGGGAGCATTGGATATAATGTTGATAGAATAAAATGACATGATAAAACTCCAGTACAACTTAACCCAAGCATCTCAAGTGGATAAAGATAAAAGATTTCAGGTGAGGAAGATTAAATGCGAAAGGGAAAACAGATCAGCAAGAAGTGAATCTGACAGCCAAAAGGGAAAGCAACTCTAGATGCAAACGAGGGAAGAGATTTGAAACGAAGAAGAGTGAAGAGTTGAATCGTTTGCAAAAAAAATGAACGGAATTAGAAAGGCAATTGAAGAGGTCTTTAACAAAAAGTAGGAAAATAAAAATGAAGAAAAGAAAATTCATGAGAAACACTCGATTGAAGGGGTTGGAAGAGGTCAGTCCCATAAACAAGTACCAAAAATGGAGAGATTTAAGAGGAATAGTGAAACCAATGAGTGGTTGTGAGACCTGTAAAGAAAAA
Organism: Armadillidium nasatum; assembly: GCA_009176605.1. Lineage (NCBI taxonomy): Eukaryota > Metazoa > Arthropoda > Malacostraca > Isopoda > Armadillidiidae > Armadillidium > Armadillidium nasatum. Next base: position 67,349 of record SEYY01024509.1, on the reverse strand, counting down.
GGGGGCAAAGTGAAGGAAGAGACCACAGTATAAGGGAAATTCTTAAAGCAGCGACACATGCCATACAAACCCAGTAGCATCTATATACAAATTGACAGCAAAGCAAAACTTCCCATAATAAACAAGGATACTGGATCACAGATCAACAAGATAACAAAGTAAATTACTTTTTAACCTATAACATGGATAACCATACCTATGCTCGGAGAGAAGGGAATCAGACTGCAAATGAATCTGACAATTAGGGTTAAATATAGATTCAGGCAACTTCAACAAAAATCTGTAGGAACTAGAGGAGTAGATTAGGTAAGGTTGTTAGGTTAGATTAGAGATTTTAAAACAAGTACCCCTCTTCTCCTCTTCTGAACAATTTGAACATTAGCGAGGAAGAGCATTTTTGACAAAATCATAGAGAATACAGTTGAAAGAGAAAAGGTGCCAGCTCACAAGCGCAATCCCTCAAAACTAAGAGAGGAATGCCATCCGACCCGCTAGCCTTCCTAACATTCACAGACGTCAAGCCCATATATATATATATATATATATATTATAATATATATATATATATATATATATATATATATATATATATATATATATATATATATATATTATATATATATATATATATATATATATATATTATATATATATATATATATATATATATATATATATATATATATAATAATTAAACGAAATATTCAAAATACTTTTCAGAAACTTTTAAAAGAAAAAGTTTTTATAAATTATTCCAAAACTTTGGCGATTATACCTATTCCCCCAAATTTAATTGGAAAAAGGGGGGGAAGGGGTGACTATATGCAAAAGAGGGCAAAAGGAGATGCCAGAAGAACGGGGGAGGGGAGAGAAACCCACTATTATTATTATTATTATTATTATTATTAGGGAGACAACTTATATTCTCAGTAGGGGAATTAGTCTCCCCATTTATTTAATACCCCCCTACGATTTTTTAATTATCAATGATAAGAATAAGTTGGCACTCTCATTCATCTTGAAAAAAAAATGAAGGAATTCGTGTATTAAGATTGCCGTGGCACCCGTTATCGCGTGGCTCCATCATCTATTTATTTTCCTTCCCCCCACCCTCACCCCTACCTCCCGACCTGGCACCCTGTACTTATTCCAAGAAATGTTCAATAGTTCACAGAAATTGAATCTTGTATCCGGATCATGAATTACAGTACATTTCCCTTTCTCGGAAGGCCCCGCTCATTACAGAAAGATTCTCTCTCTCTCTCTCTCTCTCTCTCTCTCTCTCTCTCTCTCTATCTACCTCTCTCTCTCTCTCTCTCTCTCTCTCTCTCTCTCTCTCTCTCTCTCTTTATCCCTCTCTCTATCTCTGTCTATCTCTCTCTCTCTCTCTCTATCCCTCTCTCTCTCTCTGTCTATCTCTCTCTCTCTCTCTCTCTCTCTCTCTCTATCCCTCCCCCTCTCTCTCTCTCATTTCTCCTAGTCAAGCCGTTATTCCCGCCTTCCTCCCTATGCCGCTTTCAATACCTCAAAAACTCAATCTATCTTTCATTAATATGATGAAGGTTCAAGTAACCGAACTGACTAGCTATCAACATTTAAACGTAATTCAACAAAGAGTAAACACTACTCCAAACCTCTTACAACCAATTTAAATGCAAGTGGGTCAATCGATTGCCGAATTTACGCCTACACACACGATTATTATGTATATATATATATATGTATATATATATATATATATATATATATATATATATATATATATATATATATATATATATATATATATATATATATATATATATATATATATATATATATATATATATATATATATATATATATATATATATATATATATATATATATATATATATATATATATATATATATATATATATATATATATATATTACACGTAAGCAGTGTGTAATAGGGTTAGAATGTAACGATGCATCATTAAGTACATTACTGCGGGTGATTATCTATTAATAAAGTTAAATTATTATATAAAAAGGGTACTAACTAACTTAGTTTATTCATAATCTTTTAGGGTACAAGCCTACATTACACCCACTGAAGGGGGAAACAAAGGAAAAAAAGGGGGGGGGAAAGGAAGCAGGAAACACAAAGGATAGCTCCATGATAACGATATACAACAACAGTACAATGCCAATACTAACACAAACACTTTAATTTATTGTCTTCTGGCACCTATTTAAGGTGTTTATGGCACCAATACGAAACTTTACTGCCTACTAGAGCCTACTAAAGATATTTTTAGATCTTGGGACGGACTTTTAAATTTATAAAAAGAAGGTAAAAACGGCTCGTATGGGTCGCTACCTT
>SEYY01024509.1:50000-55000 GCA_009176605.1 Armadillidium nasatum | reverse complement strand
AGGTATGTGAGTGTGTGGGAGAGGGGGTGGTGGGCTATTTACACTTTCTACGTGATTTAATGTAGGAAATTTGTTTAAATTCAGAGCCCATGAAAATTTATAGTGTAGGGAGGGGGGGAAGGGAAATACAGACTCCCAAAGGCATCCCCTCCCCCAAACAAACCAATATACCTAGTATATTGGACGAAAGAAAATAGTATATATATATATATATATATAATATATATATATATATATATATATATATATATATATATATATATATATATATATATATATATATATTATATATATATATATATATATATATATATATATATATATATACTATATATATATATATATATATATCTTTATAGGGGGGAGGACGTAGCGCCGTCCGAAGCGATGTAAGTACCCCCCATTGGGCATAACCCACGGAGTGATAGGATGGGCTAGACCATTCCGTTTCACTCCGTTGCCCTTTGGTTCGTTCCTTTTCGCGTTTCATCTTCTCAGAGGGTCTCTAGTGTACCCTTGACTCACATTGGAGTGCCTATTCTCCAACCTTCCTCCTTCTTCACATGTGTCATACAATATTTAAAAAGCTTACACATACATTACCTATTTTAAATTAATTAAACATGGCGAAACTTAAATCTGCCTCGGAGAATCCAAGAGGGGCGGATTCCAAACATAGCCCCTCATCTACTCCTTCCCCCATCACCACTTGGGAGTTGGTGGCCTCCGGTGATGGGGTTGGCGCCACCAAGACCTCTATGCCGACTTGCCCTGGTGCACGGTCTTCCTTTTTCATTAATTTCTGCAACATTCGCGGTCTTTTTTCTAATCTCCACTTTGTCGAACACCACCTCTCTTCTTCTAGACCTCATCTCTTGTTCTTAACTGAAACTCAGGTGTCTGAGTGCTCTGACAGCAAACCCTACTCTGTTTCCTCCTATTGTCTCTATCCTCAATTTTCAGCCAAAGGCGGATGTTGCGCATATGTGCGCAACGATGTTGTCTGTTCTCGTGTCTCTAATTTGGAGTCTTCTGAATTCTCAACTTTATGGCTCAAACTTTCTTGCAATTCTACAACTAAATTCATTTGTTCTGTCTACTTATCCCCTAACTCTACAGACTATCCAAAATTCTTCGACTATCTTAACTCCAAAATAGAACACATTCTTTCTTCTTCTCCTTTCTCTGAAATCATCATTTTAGGTGATTTCAATGTTCACCACCGCCAATGGCTTTTCATCTAGTTCTCAATGATCCAGCTGGTGAACTCGCCTTCCAATTTTCTATCCAGAACAACCTTGAGCAGTTGGTGCAACTCCCTACCCGTATCCCTGACCGTCTTGGTGATGAACCCAACATTCTAGACCTTTTTCTAACTTCTAATCCTTCTCCTTATACTGTTAAACTCTTTCCTCCTCTGGGTTCATCCGATCACCTTCTTATCTCCGTATCTTGTTCCTGTCTCTTCAAGTCTTCCGCAAGAACGGCCCCCGCCATCGGCGAGGAGACGTTTCTGGCATTTTCGGTGCCACTAACTGGTCTGACTTGCGGTCGTACTTTTCTGATTTTCCATGGAATGATTACTGTTTCCGTGGGAGGGTCCCTCGGAGTGCGCTGAGCGCATAACTGAGGTGATTCTCTCTGGCATGGAGGCGTACATTCCATATTCTTTCCCTTCCACTAAACCTAATAAACCTTGGTTTAACTCTGCTTGTTCTCGTGCTATCCGCCGCAGGGATGCTGCCTTCAGGGACTACCGTCGTCTTTCAAACTCCAGAATCTCATGCAACTTATATTTCATCCCGGAATCGTGCAAAATCTATTCTTCGAGATACCAAAAACTCTTTTCTCCGTCGCAAATGCAATAATCTTTCTGGCTCCTCTTCCTCTCGCCCTTTCTGGCATTTTGCAAAAAATGTCAACTCTAACTTTGCTTCTTCCTCTTTCCCTCCTCTAGTATCTTCTGACGGTACAACTGCCGTTTTGCCTTCCTCTAAAGCTGAACTCTTTGCTCAAACTTTTGCCCTTAAATTCAACCTTAGACGATTCCGGAGCTGTTCCTACTCCTTCAACCCCCTCTAACTCATTTATGCCTAAAATTGTAATTTCTTCTAAAGACGTCACTTCTGCTCTCTCTGAGCTTAATACTAAGAAGGCGTACGGTCCTGATGGTATCCCTCCTGGGGTTCTCAAAACTTGTGCTTCCGAGCTTGCACCCTGCCTTGGTAAACTATTTCGTCTATGTCTTTCTACTTCAACCTTCCCTTCTTGCTGGAAACGTGCGCTCATTCAACCCTGTGCCGAAGAAGGGGGACCCCTCTCAGCCCTCTAACTATCGTCCTATTTCTTTAACCTCCGTTCTTTCTAAAGTTTTCGAATCTATCCTTAACAGGAAGATTTGGAAACATCTCAATTCTTCTAATCTTATCTCAGATCGCCAGTATGGCTTTCGAAAGAAACGCTCTACTGGTGATCTTCTTTCCCTTCTCTCTGACTCTTGGTCCTCCGCTCTTCGGCATTTCGGTGAATCTTTTTGCTGTAGCGCTGGACATATCGAAAGCTTTCGATAGAGTCTGGCACAAAGCTTTGATTTCCAAACTTCCCTCTTTCGGAATCTATCCTTCTCTCTGTGACCTTCTCTCTGATTTCCTTTCCGGTCGTTCTATAGCAGCTGTTGTAGACGGCCACCGTTCATCCTATAAATCTATTAATAGTGGTGTTCCTCAAGGATCTGTCCTATCCCCAACACTTTTTCTGTTTTTCATTAATGACCTTCTCTCTATTACTTCATCTCCTATCCACTCCTATGCTGATGACTCCACCCTTCATTACTCTTTTCATTTTGAAAGACGCCCCTCCCAGCAACAGTTAATAGAGGCAAGGAGGGTGGCCTTGGAGCAACTAACCTCTGATCTATCTCTCATTTCCAATTGGGGCAAAGAAAACATGGTCGTTTTCAATGCCTCAAAAACTCAATTCCTCCATCTCTCTACTCGACACAATCTTCCACACAACTACGATATCTTCTTCGAAAACACGCAACTCAAACCTTCATCTCTCCTTAATATTCTCGGTGTTTCTTTTTCTCGTGATCTTTCTTGGAAAGATCACATTACCTCTCTTTCTAAACAAGCTTCTAAGAGGTTTGGGTGTTCTGAGGCGCCTTCAGTATTTTCTTCACACCACCCAGTTGTTGCTCTGTATAGGGGTGTTGTTCGCCCCTGTATGGAGTATGCGTCACACATCTGGGGTGGTTCCACACACACAGCTCTCCTTGAAAAGGTGGAGTCTAGAGCTTTTCGCCTTATCAATTCTCCTGCTCTCACTAATTCTCTCCAATCTCTTTCTGCCCGTCGAAATGTTGCGTCACTCTCTCTCTACTATCGCTATTACAATGGTCACTGCTCTTCTGAACTCTCTCGTCGCATACCTCCTCCATTAAGAAGGGTTCGTGCGACTCGTCTTTCTACACAGTCTCATCCTTTCTCTGTCCAGCTCTCTGACCCCAGACTTAACCTCTATGCTCAATCTTACATTTACTCTACTGGTAAAGTCTGGAACACACTTCCTTCATCTATTTTCCCAACTACCTATGACTTAAGCACCTTTAAACGCCGTGTATCAGGTCATGTCGGCCTTTAATTTGACCATGTTTCCGACTTTCCTCCCAACTCTGGTGGAACAATGGTAGGCCTCTGGCCTTTGCCCACCAGAGGAGAAATAAAAAAAAAAAAAAAAAAAAAAAAAAAAATATATATAATATATATATATATATATATATATATATATATATATATATATATATATATATATATATATATATATATATATATATATATATATATATATATATATATATAAAGGTTGGCCGAACACCCCAATTTTCCGCACCACCCCGCATGGCGCCGCCGCAACTAAGTGCGTCTGCCAACCGTAAAATATATCAAAATATTTTTAAATTTATTATTATTATTATTATATTATTATTATTATTATTATTATTATATTAATTATTACAATAAATTAAACTGCATCAAATTTTATAATATATATTATATATTATATATATATATATATATATATATATATATAATATATATATATATATATATATATATATATATATATATATTATATATAATATAATATATATATATATATATATATATATATCGTTTCAAGTAAAAAGAGGGCCAGAGAATTATATAAAACGCATCAGTTGATGAAAACCGAGTCTATTCCCAAATTAAAGGGCGACATATCCAGACATATGTCGCTAATCTCGAAGTTCCCTCCTACTTGGTTTTGTATTTCTAGAAAACACACACACACACACACTACCAAATTTGCTTACTGATATCTGGTTTTCTTGCTCATCGGGGATGTTGTCGATTGGCAACTTCTCTTTCAATGTTACTAGTCATATTTCTCAGGATTCTGTCTCATTCTACTCTATTCCTACTACTACTTTACAGTAATGACTTTCTCACCCGCTCATCCAACTCTGTTTAGTCTCACCCGCTCATCCAACTCTGTTCTCTTAATCTTACCAGCTCTTCCAACTCTGTTCAATCTCACCCGCTCTTCCAACCCTGTTCAATCTCACCCGCTCTTCCAACTCTGTTCAATCTCACCCGCTTTTCCAACTCTGTTCAATCTCACACGCTCCTCCAACTCTGTTCAATCTTACCCGCTCTTCCAACTCTATTCATTCGCACCCCCCCTGCCTGCTCTGCTTCATTCTCAACAGCTCTTCCAACTCTATTCATTCTCATCCACTCATCCAACTCTGTTCATTCTTTTGCTAATGTCTTGATACTCCATTATCTTCCTTCAAATCTGTTTTTTCTTTTGCATCTAGTGTTGCCCCTCGTCTTCATCTTTCAACTTTTTTTTCAGATTTGGCTAAAATTTTCCAGTGGGGTGACCCCAATATAATGAATTCCTTAAAAATTCATCCCCTTTTAAAACTTCAACCAAAGATATCCTTTAACTTTTCT
>SEYY01024509.1:32500-42500 GCA_009176605.1 Armadillidium nasatum | reverse complement strand
TATATATATATATATATATATATATATATATATATATATATATATATATATATATATATATATATATATATATATATATATATATATATATATATATATATATATATATATATATATATATATTATGCCTATGTGTGTATGTGCAGACACGCCGTGGCTTCTTAACTATCATCCAATGACAGGCAAAGAGAACCAATATCTTATTACATTTGCTTACTGCATTCGTATTTAAGAGAAGGAGAGATAGAGTAGAGATGAGGAAAAAGAGATAGAAGGGAGGGAAGTAGAATAGAGAGATGGACAGAAAGATAAATAGATTGATAGATAAATAGACACAGAGAGAATCAGAGAAGAACCCAGAGTAATGCAGAACGAGAGAGAGAGAGAGAGAGAGAGAGAGAGAGAGAGAGAGAGAGAGAGAGAGAGAGAGAGAGAGAGAGAGAGAGAGAGAGAGAGAGTGAAGAAATAGTAGAACAGAGATTTGGATAGACAGATTGATAGATAAACAGGGAGACAGAGAGAAAAGTACGAAGTAAAGTAAAACGAGAGGAAGAGATAGAGAATATATTAATTTTTTTGTTGTTTTTTTTTTTTTTTTTTTTTTTAAATTCATAACAGTATTTCAAATATTGAGTTCAATTTTCTCTCACCATTCCCTTTACTAGTCAAAATTCCTTATTTTTAAGTGATAAAATAAAATTATTATTTTTTATAAAACAAATTTTAAATTCTCGATAATTACATCGTTCATAACCCATAATAATAATAATAATAATAATAATAATAATAATAATAATAATAATAATATTAATAATATTAAGTTTTAATATTACACAAAGATGAAGCAATTTTCTAGTTACTACGCAATACTTCTATAACATAACTCCATATTATTATTATTATTATTATTATTATTATCAATATTATTATTATTATCAATATTATTATTATTATTATTATTATTATTATTATTATTATTATTTATATATAGGGCTGATGAGCTTCTTTATGTCAGTCTCGAAATAATAATTTATAATTTGATTTAAATTTTTTTTTTTTTAATTAAAATTCGAATGATTAAAATCTTCAAAAAATAACTGGAAGAAAACCTAACCAAATCTGGAACGATTTTAAGAAAGTGTCTTTCCCTCATCAAAAAAGATGTAGAGCAGAAGTGTTCATTGTGTAGAACATCGATAGAATCTTAAAGCAAAATCAGAAGAATTAATTATTAGACTAAAGCCAGTTGCTATTCCTCTTGACAAGCTTGAAAAGGATATCACAAAAAATAAGTGATTCAGTCGAGATTTGAAAAGACTTGGAAAATTATATGCAGGAACTTCTACAGGAGAATTTAACAGCAAAATTCAAGAACAGGTACTACAGTGAACGATCAAGCTATTCCAGTTACTATTGTTCTTGACAAACTTCAAAGGTATACCACAAAAATAAATGATGCAGTCCAAATATAAAAGGACTTGGAAAATAATATGCAGGAACCTCTACAGAAGAATTTAACAGCAAAATTCAAGAACAGGTACTATAGTGAACAATCAAGCTATTCCAGTTACTATTGTTCTTGACAAACTTCAAAGGTATACCACAAAAATAAATGATGCAGTCCAAATATAAAAGGACTTGGTAAATAATATGCAGGAACCTCTACAGGAGAATTTAACAGCAAAATTCAAGAACAGGTACTATAGTGAACAATCAAGCTATTCCAGTTACTATTGTTCTTGACAAACTTCAAAGGTATACCACAAAAATAAATGATGCAGTCCAAATATAAAAGGACTTGGTAAATAAAATGCAGGAACCTCTACAGGAGAATTTAACAGCAAAATTCAAGAACAGGTACTAGTGAACAATCAAGCTACTCACGAAACGCACATCGTAGCAATTTTATTTTATCCAAGATGTTTAAGAGTTCCCTATCAGAAAAAAGAATATGACAGGGGAATAAATTTTGTTAGAGAGATTAATCTCTTCTTACTACCAGTAGTTATAAAATAAAAAGGACGTTCTCCCACCTTTTATAACCCTAACCCACACTTATTTAAATCAACATTACTAAAAGAAATTTCTCCTTGTGCGTGGTAGTCATCAATGGAAAGTTAGATATCAACAGATATACAAATAAGCATCAAGATATTTTTAACTGACAGCGCAACAAGTGTCAGCATAGAAAAAGATTTTCCCCACAGTTTGGATTGGTACATTCAAAACTGAGAAACAAGATGGAAGTTGAGTAAGATGAAAAACTTTTTTATTATATATATATATATATATATATATAAAACGCCAAATAAAAAAGATGAAAATGAATCAAAAAAATATCTGAGAGTAAGTTCTCCTAAATTTATTTTGAAGATTTATGTGAAAATTTATTTTGAAGAGTCTTTTATGATTTAAAGTTTCTTTGTTCAGATATAGTCATCATTATTTTAGATTCTGTTTGTTCATTTTGATTTATATATATATATATATATATATATATATATATATATATATATATATATATATATATATATATATATATATATATATATATATATATATATATATATATATATATATTAGTCATGGCATCCGCACTTAAGAAAATTATACATCCGCATTCGCATCCACACTTACTTAAACTCAACATCCGCATCCGCAACCGCAAATGAAAAAATGGACATGTGATCCATCACTAATATATATATATATATATATATATATATATATATATATATATATATATATATATATATATATATATATATATATATATATATATATATATATATATATATTCCATACAGAGATGGGATTTATGAAAATACTTTTCCATTTTAATTTATTCCCAAAGTTCCAAGTGGAAAATGTATCAATTAATATCACTAATATCTTCACCCACACTCTTCATTTTCTTACTGCACTCAAACAAAAAATATCCTTAAAACTTCAGTCTATATTATCACTTACATCTCAACTTAATATAATTATTCTTACTATAATTGAAGCTACATTCCCGCAACTCCAGTTCATTCTTATAAATTATAATTCTCTCTCAATTTATAGTTTCTTCAGACACAAGAAATCTCACCCAATGCTTCTCAGATATTCATTAATTTATTTATTCAAGTGTACCAGCTGTAATTCGGCATATGTAGGCCAAACTGGTCTACAATTGAAGGTGAGGATTGATAAACATGGAGGACTTTCCTTTCCTCTTTGCTCTCCTGTACACTCTGCCATAAAAGACCATGGATATGTCCACCTTTTTTCTTCATCAAATTTCTCTGTTCTTCAACATGCATCTTCCCTTCTTGATAGTAGGATTTTGAAGTTTTATATATAAAAACTCATTGCCCATCTTTAAATGATCAAGCTTCTTCTATTGTCCTTTTCACCTCAATAATGAAGTCCTTTTTCCCAAAATAGTCCAGCCTTTTTATTTTTATTTTTGTTATTTCAATATTAATATTATTACTTTATTTTTTATTATTTTGTTACAATTATTGTTATTTTAAAAATCTTATTTATAGTTAATGATTTATATTTTGATTGTATTTTAAAATAGAAATTTGTAAAACAGTTTGTGCTGAAGACGAACCGAGATACGGTGCTAAAAGTTCACAGTGTATTAAATGAGTATGTGGAAACCCTTAGTATTGGCTTTAACCTTTCTAATTAGATTAAAGTTCACTAGGAAAGAAGCTATCTCAACTATATATATATATATATATATAATATATATATATATAATATATATATATATATATATATATATATATATATATATATATATATATATATATATATATATATATATATATATTATATATATATATATATATGATGGCATAAATAAGACTTAGGGTTTAGACTTTAGATAAAAGAATTCTTCGGAAATAAGAATTAGGGTTTAGATAAAAAAAAATTTCGGAAATAAGAATTAGGGTTTAGATAAAAGATTTTTTTCGGAAATAAGAATTAGGATTTAAATAAAAGAATTCTTCGGAAATAATAATTAGGGTTTAGATAAAAAAAATTTTCGGAAATAAGAATTAGGGTTTAGATAAAAGAATATTTCGAAAATAAGAATTAGGGTTTAGATAAAAGAATTTTTCGGAAATAAGAATTGGGGTTTAGATAAAAGAATTCTTCGGAAATACGAATTAGTGCATAGAAAACATTTCTTCGGAAATAAGAATTAGTGCATAGAAAACATTTCTTCGGAAATAAGAATTAGGGTTTATATAAAAGAATTCTTCGGAAATAAGAATTAGAGTTTAGATAAAAGAATTTTTTGGAAATGAGAATTAGGTTTTAGATAAAAGAATTTTTCGGAAATAATAATTAGGATTTAGATAAAAGAATTTTTCGAAAATAAGAATTGGGGTTTAGATAAAAGAATTCTTCGGAAATAAGTATGTTTATATAAAAGAATTTTTCGAAAATAAGAATTAGGGTTTAGATAAAAAAATGCTATTTTGTTGAAAGCTTAAATAATAATAATAAAAAATTTTTTTTTATTGAAATATAAAACATTTATTTGGGGATGACAAATGAGTATATTTAGTGACCTTTATGGACAAGTTGCTTGCAGTCCGCACCCACCCACACTATTTCGCATCCGAACTCTCGAAAATTCAACATCCGTATCTGCACTTGACGAAAAATCTATATCCGCATCCACATCCGCAAAAGAGAAAATATGACAAATAAGTTTTGATACAATCCGCACCCACCCACCCACACTGATATAACCAACCTGTACCAGGCCAAGAATTTCTTTCATGCTTTATGGTTAGTCAGTGATTTTTAAAAAATGTTTTTGGGCCCGATAATATTTTAATCATGATTTTGACTGCTATATCCGCCGGTGGTCCGACCCGGACGCTGGTTTACGTGTTTGTCCGTACATATTTCATGTCTCTGGTGTATGTTTACCATATCGAGCGATTACAAGTAGAGATGAGTAATACGACCAGGTGTAAACACTAATTTTGAATCACATCTGTTTTGTTATACTTATAAAATATTTCAGCTCTTTAGGAGGACAGTGAAGGAGGAGGACAATGAAGGAGGAGGACAGTGAAAGAGGAGGACAATAAAGGAGGGGGACAGTGAAGGAGGAGGACAATAAAGGAGGGGGACAGTGAAGGAGGGGGACAATGAAGGAGGGGGACAGTGAAGGAGGGGGACAGTGAAGGAGGGGGACAGTGAAGGAGGAGGACAGTGAAGGAGGGGGACAGTGAAGGAGGGGGACAGTGAAGGAGGGGGACAGTGAAGGAGGAGGACAGTGAAGGAGGGGGACAGTGAAGGAGGGGGACAGTGAAGGAGGAGGACAGTGAAGGAGGAGGACAGTGAAGGAGGGGGACAATGAAGGAGGGGGGGACAATAAAGGAGGAGGACAGTGAAGAAGGTGGCGTGAACTGAAGACATTTTTATATATACATTGAGAGTATAATATTTAAAAATAGATACGGAAATAAAATACCGTCAAAAGTTCAAAAAAACGCTAAACAAAAACTATACAAACATTGACAAACTATCAGTAAGTATTAGTAATAGACATGCATGTTAAATATTCATTACGGTCTATACAAACCGATTCGATATACAAGCATTGAATCGATATATCATCCATAGAACATAATCAAATTTAGGAAGATAATAAAAGAGTAAAACCTATTATAAAAAGGAAAAGGTATATCGATTTTAAATAATTAATCTAAACTATTTTCTAAATATACAGAAAACAAGAAAGATCTTAAAACTATGAAAAAGTTAAAATGTCTCCCAAAAAAATCTGAGTATTCAAAAAGTATTCTAGGGATACAGCCTGACAAAAGGAAGTTACAATACCACGTAAATCTAGTAAAGAAAAACTAATTTACACGAGCGAAGATGTAAATAGTCTAATGGCGTGTTGTTGATGAATGTTAAAAATGAAGATTTCCGTTGTAAATTATTTTTTATCTCTTTTTGAATTATGTATCAAGTGTGAGGCCTTTTTTGACTGCCAACGAACACGTTACGAGTGAAAGGAAAGTCACACGTGTATCAGAGAAGAGGAACGGAGATGAAGAGATAGATAGATAGAGAAAGAGATAGCTAGATAGATAGACAGATAGATAGATATAGTTGAAAGTAACATAAGGGAGAGTAAGATGAAAAAAAGAAACCGAAAAACGAGAGAGAGAGAGAGAGAGAGAGAGAGAGAGAGAGAGAGAGAGAGAGAGAGAGAGAGAGAGAGAGAGAGAGAGAGAGAGAGAGAGAGAGAGAGAGAGAGAGAGTAATAAGCAAAGGCAAGTAAAACATGCTCAAGTGAAATTGAAATTTATTTATAGTTTAAAAAAAAAAAATCCCAAATGATTAATGACGAATAAAGACAATAATTATTTATATCGATTTACATCTAAAGATAAATGTAATCAAAACCTGTCAAGGATTAAAAAAAAATGAATCTAAAACATGTGAATTTCACGCCAAACTTGAGGATAAACGAAAGGTTTCCGAGGATGTCCAATAAAGCTTTCCAAGTTCGTTCAAATGCTCGGCGAAAATAAAATAAAATAAAATGAAAAAGGTCAAACGCAGGATCGAGGAGCAGAAGACGCAAGATTTCTAGTGGAGGCTGGTTGTCGTGCCGAAGTCAAAGCCGCAAGGCTATGAGTGGATTCAGGCTGCACAGCCGAACCCGCCAGGTTTATGGTGGAGTCAGGTTGCAGAGTCGAATTTCGCAAGGTTTTGGGTGGAGTAGGGTTGTAGAGCCGAAACAGCAAGATTTTAAGTAATTTCCATTACTAAAATTCTTAAGAGAGCAAATAAGACAATCTTCTCTCTGGAATAACTTCTTTAAATTTTTTTTTTTTTTATCAATTTCTGTCACCATTTGAACGCTTCCTAATACAAGAAACTGGCTGATCAGATATCACAGTTTCTAAATGTTAATGTTCTTACTAATGTAACTGGTAATTAGACAATTACAATGCGCAAAAACGTAAGATGGGAGGTGGGGGTAGGAGGAGGAGGAGGAGAACGTGGAGGGATTGGGTAGGAGGGAGAGAGGGGAAGGGAACGAGGATTTAGGAGAGTCATAACTCGCAGCATTTTTATTAAACCTGATATCTGATACATAGCACCCACGAACACATATATATATATATATATATATATATATATATATATATATATATATATATATATATATATATATATATATATATATATATATATATATATATATATATATATATATATATATATATATATATATATATATATATATATACCCACATCCACCATTATCTCGTGTGACACAAGTGGTCTTACTTGGTTAAAAATAATTTCTTAAATGTACTATAATTGATCATTAAAAAAAAAAAAAAAAAAAAAAAAAAAAAAAAAAAAAAAGACGGGAGGGGGGAGGGAGAGGGGATCCCTCTCACATAAATAGTTTTTTTTTTTTTTTGTGGGTGAATGTTCTTTTATTTTACTTATAACTTTATTTAATTACAAAACAATAGAAATGAAATCAGTCAAAAAATTTTATTGTTGTTTTTCTTTTTCAGAAAATTTGGAGAAAAAAAAATAATTGAAAATAATTCAACGATATACTAAATATTGACAAAGTTGCTAATTAATTAATTAATTAATATATATTAATGTAAATTAATAATTAGTTTATTAATATAAATTAATATAAATAAATATATTAATAAATTATAATGATTAATAATAAATAATGTTGCGCAAGCACATATATTGATTTGTTACAAATCTATATTATATATATATATATATATATATATATATATATATATATATATATATATATATATATATATATATATATATATATATATATATATATATATATATATATATATATTATCACACACACTTTCAGTCTAGTACAAAGTAATAACAAAAAAAAGATAATACCTAACTTAAAAACTTCATAATTCATCATTCATAGTAAATCTGCACTTTTTTCCCCTTAAAAAAAAAAAAAAAAAAAAAAAAAAAAAAAAAAAAAAAAAAAAAAAATCTGAGCAGCTCGTGTTGAATACAATTAATCGCAATGACACTACCTAGAACAACAAAGAAATATACAGAGAAATATGCTTCTAAAAACACGTAATAAGGGTTAGGAGAAAAAAAAAAAAAAAAAAAAATCGGATAAGATAGCAAACAAAATTAACGGATATAAAAGATTCAAACATCAAAATTGAAGATTGGCAAGTGGCATATCTTCAAGAAACGAAGACAGATTGAACAAAAGACTCATTAACTTCCATTGATAATAAAATCTTCAATAAAACTGGCATTTAAAAAAAGTGTACAGGTAAAATTTCAACAACTACAGTAGTAAAATGCCCAACAACTGCCTTATATATATATATATATATATATATATATATATATATATATATATATATATATATATATATATATATATATATATATATATATTATATATATATATATATATATATATATATATATATATATATATATATATATATAGTATATATATATATATATTATATATATATATATATATATATATATATATATATATATATATATATATATATATATATATATATATATATATATATATATATATATATATATATATATATATATATATATATATATATATCAGGATAATACGATACATCTAACACCGAATACATTCTCAAATGCTACAGTATGTTTATCTCAGAGACTTTTCATTTTTTATGACATCATACATAGGGGCGAGGAGATGATGGGGAGGGGGTGGGGGAGGGTGGGGTTGGGGTGGAGTAGGGGGAGTATCTTTAAAAGAGCCTTCTTCAAACAAACATACGCCGAAAAAATGCGACCTTGTCTATGCGTATGCTATATATATATATATATATATATATATATATATATATATATATATATATATATATATATATATATATATATATATATATATATATATATATATATATATATATATATATATATATATATATAATGGTAGATGCTACTGAATATGCGTTCTACGAAATTGAAGATTCAAATGCATGGCATACGAACATTTGTCAACGTTAAGTTCCTTCCCAAATACCACCTGACCTGTGAGTGGTGATGAAAAAATAGTTAACTTTGCCTACATAGGCCACATATCTCATTTCTACTAAATGATATACACTAACTATTCCATATGCTTCAAATACACACAAACCTACATAGCTACATTTATGTATTCACGTATATATATATATATATATATATATATATATATATATATATATATATATATAATATATATATATATATATATATATATATATATATATATTATATATATATATATATATATATATATATATATATATACCTGTAGATTACTAAACAGAGATAAAAAACACATATGATACCCGAAAATTAAACCAGCAGTAATTCTTTGGCCTACGAACATCCATCACCAGCCCTACCCAACTTACACCCACTCCACTCACTCTCTCTGGTGTACCTATATCAAAACATTCGCCATTTTACAAAACTTTCCAGCCCCGAAAGCTCCTGTTCTAATTTACCACTCAAGTTACACCACAATTTACTCAATTTTGAACTTTGTGACCTCGTATTTACTGATTCTTCCGGGGCGAATTAAAAGATTATATGACGAAGTACACGAAGACTCGCACTCTCATTCTTTTTCTCTTATTTTTACTCTCACACTCTTACCTTTACTCTCTCTCACTCTCTCTCTCTCTCTTACATTCTTTTTCTTAACTATTAGCCTTCTACCTTGATTTATTTTTTCATACAGATCACCACCAATCACGGGCAGAGCCCCTTTTCAACGAGGGGGCTTATAAAAGGGAAAGGAAGAGGAGAACCCACCTATCCCCGAACCTAACATACACATCTCAGGTGGGCGCAGACGGAAGCCTTGCAGAGAGGAAGATTAAATGCAGGAGGAAAAATAGATGATGGTAGAGAGTTCCACAAGAACAGA
>SEYY01024509.1:10000-15000 GCA_009176605.1 Armadillidium nasatum | reverse complement strand
AAAAAACTTGTATTCCTCCAGTGGAACCTCACTTTTCTGATGATAAACTCTAAAAAGATTTACAAGTTTTTAACACGTTTAAATCATCACCAATGCGTAATTAACGCATAAGAAAAACACATACTATTTAATATTATATGGATTTTTATTAGGTTTTAAGCATTTTAAAACATTTGTCATCTCCAATATGTAAATAACACATAAAAATAACGCATACTATTTAATTATGGGATATTTTTTTTTATATTCTATATATACACAGCAAATTTGTAAGCGTTTTTATCCGTCTAGATCATCACTAATGTGTTTAACGCATAAAATAACACATTATTAATATTATAAAGATAGTTAATCAATTTTACGTTACTCTAAAAGTTTTGCTTGGCGGTTTTTAACATTTAAATCTTCACCAATGTGTTATAAACACATAAAAATAACACATGCTATTAATAATATTGGGAAATTTATTCAGTTTTTTACTACAGTCTAAAAAGTTTTAAGTGTTTTTAACGAGTTAAAATCGTAACGTTATTAAAGTTATTGTTAATGTTATTAACGCATAAAACTAACGTATACGACACATACATACACAACATTATAATGCTAAAATGGAATAAATTTAATATGTGTTATTTTATTTTAATAACACACCGGTATTAATAAATCAAAATAAACGCATAAACAATAAATTGTATTATTAAATATAATATTTATGGTATGTGTTATTTTATGTTAAATAACGCATTGGTGACAATCCACACCAAGAAAGAAGATGGATCAAGAGAACAAAAAAAATAATAAATAAAATAAAAAATTAAAAAAAATAAAATTAAATAAAAAAAAAAAATAAATAAATAAATAAATAAATAAAAAATAAACTAAATAAAAAAAATAAATAAAAAATAAAATAAATAAAATAAATAAATAAAAAATAAATAAATAAATAAAATAAATAAAAAAATAAATAAATAAAAAAACAAAAAAACAATAAATAAATAAATAAAATAAAATAAATAAAAAAATAAAAATTAATAAATAAATTAAAAAAACAAAAAAACAAAAACAATGTTTTTATTGCATTGAGAGGAAGATCGTGTCTAAGAGCATATATTATTCAATCTGACTCTGATATCTTTCCAATGAT
This sequence comes from Armadillidium nasatum, assembly GCA_009176605.1. NCBI lineage: Eukaryota > Metazoa > Arthropoda > Malacostraca > Isopoda > Armadillidiidae > Armadillidium > Armadillidium nasatum. The sequence continues at coordinate 13,856 of SEYY01024509.1, read as the reverse complement.
CTTCTTTAATTTCTAAATCAAATGTGAATAATAATAATAATAATAATAATAATAATAATAATAATAATAATAATAATAATAATAATAATAATAATAATAATAATAATAATAATAATAATAATAACAATAAAATAATACAAATAATAATAAGTAATAATAATAATAATTATAATAATAATAATAACAATAATGATAATAATAACAATAATAATACATATGATAAAAATAAAAATAATAATAATAATAATAATGAGATTAAGTGGAGTAAATAAAATTTATATTAATAATTAATAGAGAAGTGTAGAATAGAAAGAAAGTAATGATACAAAAAGGGGAAAAGCAAACACAGAGAAAGTTGTGTGTGTGTGTGTGTGTGTGAGAGAGAGAGAGAGAGAGAGAGAGAGAGAGAGAGAGAGAGAGAGAGAGAGAGAGAGAGAGAGAGAGAGAGAGAGAGAGAGAGAGAGAGAGAGAGAGAGAGAGAGAGAGGCTTAAAGATGAAAGAGTATTGAGTGGTATTAAATTATTATTACTATTCATTATTATTATCATTTTATTATTATTATTATTATTATTATTATTATTATTATTATTATTATTATCATGGAAATAAGAATTACAAATTGTTGAAGGAATGGAAGAAAGAGTAAAGATGGAGAATATGAAACAGGATAAGAGTGAAAAGAAGAGAAAAAAAGGAAGGTGAAAGTGCTGGAGGAAAGAATGGAAGGAATGTGAAGTGAAGTAGGAAGAAGATATGACAGATAGGAGAGTAGAAATGAGGAGAAGAAGAGGGGAGAGTTCATATAAATGCAAAATAGGAAGTAAGAAGGATGTGAAAGAGATCAAGGTATGTAGGATTAAAAAGAAAAGAAGTAAAAGTAATGGAAGAGAAAAAGGAAGGAGAATATGAAAGGCGAGAGGATTCAAGTCTGAGAAGAGACAAAAGAGAGTATGTTATGAAAGTTGAATAAGTAAAGCAATTTATCATAATGTTATGAAAAGTGGAAATAAGAAGAGAAATTCACAAGAAGTTAAAAAGGAGCATTATGAAAGGTGAATATAGAGTAATACATAAAACAAGTGATGAATGAGAGTATGTTATGAAAGATAAATAATTATAGAGTAATTCATATCATGAGCCGAAAGAGAGTATGTTATGAAAGGAGATTTAGTATAGAATAATTAATATCATAAAAGACAAAGGAGAGTATGTTATGAATGATCAGTATAGAATAATTTATATCATAAGGAGTGTATATTATGAAAGGGGAGTAAGTATAGAGTAATTTATATCATAAGAGACGGAGCAGAGTATGTTATGAAAACTAGTGTAGAGTAATTCATAGCATATGGAGGAAGGAGTGTATGTTATGAAAGGGGAATAAGTACAGAGTAATTTACATTATAAAAGACGAAGGAGAGCATGTTATGAAAACTGAATAAGTATAGAATAATTCATATTATAAACAAAAAAGTGTATGTTATGAAAGTTGAATAAGTAAAGAGTAATTCATAGCATATGGCCGAAGGAGTGTATGTTATGAAAGGGGAATAAGTACAGAGTAAATTACATTATAAGAGACGAAGCAGAGCATGTTATGAAAACTAGTGTAGAATAATTCATAGCATATGGCGGAAGGAGTGTATGTTATGAAAGAGAAGTAAGTACAGAGTAAATTACATTATAAGAGACGAAGGAGAGCATGTTATGAAAACTGAGTAAGTACAGAATAATTCATATCATAAGAGGCAAAGGAGTGCATGTTATGAAAGTCGAATAAGTAAAGAGTAATTCGCAGCATATGGCCGAAGGATTGTATGTTATAAAAGGGGAGTAAGTACAGAGTAAATTACATTATAAGAGACGAAGGAGAGCATGTTATGAAAACTGAGTAAGTACAGAATAATTCATATCATAAGAGGCAAAGGAGTGCATGTTATGAAAGTCGAATAAGTAAAGAGTAATTCGCAGCATATGGCCGAAGGATTGTATGTTATGAAAGGGGAGTAAGTACAGAGTAAATTACATTATAAAAGACGAAGGAGAGCATGTTATGAAAACTGAGTAAGTACAAAATAATTCATATCATAAGAGGCAAAGGAGTGCATGTTATGAAAGTCGAATAAGTAAAGAGTAATTCATCATAATGTTTCCTCTCCCAAATAACCTGAAATTCGATAATGTATATACAAATTATTTATTAAAGAAGGAAGATGCAAATGAGAACTCCAAAATTCCAAATTCATTTCGACTCTTGTGGCACTCTGGCACTCCGGCACTCATTACCTTCTCTTTCTCATCTCGACTTTCATCATTTTGTAATATTTCAAATGTAGGAAAGGAATACATAAAATGACTGCGCCAACGAATAAAAATATAATAATAATAATAATAATAATAATAATAATAATAATAATAATAATAATAATAATAATAATAATAATAAGAAGAAGAAGAAGAAGAAGAAGAAGAAGAAGAAGAAGAAGAAGAAGAAGAAGAAGAAGAAGAAGAAGAAGAAGAAGAAGAAGAAGAAGAAGAAAAGAAACAGAAAGAAATAAAAGTGGAAAAAGAGAAACATACAAAAAAAGACAAAAAATAATAAAAGAAAAGAAAAAAATAGATAGAAAGAATGGAGCAAAAAAAGATAGAACGAAATATAAAAAAGAAAAAATAAAGAAAACAAAGAATAAAGAAAAGAAAAAAGAACGAAAGATAAAAAGAAAGAAAAAATGAACAAAGGAATAGAAAGAAAGGAAGAAAAAAAAGAAACAAAGGAAAATAATAGAAAATAAAAAGTAAGAAGTAAAAAATAAAAAAAAATAAAGCGAAACAAACAAAGGAAGAAAAAAGATTGAAAAAAAAACTTAAGGGACAAAAGAAAAAAGAAACAAAGAGAGTAAAAAAAATGAATAAAAAGAAAGAAAAAAAGATAGATAAAAACAAAAAAAACGAAAGGAAACTAGTTAAAAAAGAGAAAGATAAAACAAAGAAAGAAAAAAAGAGGAAGGAAGTAGGAAATGAAACGAAAAATAAATAAAAAATAAAAATAAGAAAAAGAAAAAGAAAGAAACTAAATAACTAAATGAAGGAAGAAAAAGATAGATAAAAAGAAAAAGATAGATAAAAAGATAAAAAAGAAAGAAAAAGATAGATAAAAAGAAAGAAAAGATAAAAAGAGATAAAGAAAAAGATAAAAAAGAAAAAGATAGATGAAAAGAAAAAAAGATAAATAAAAAGAAAGAATAAAGATTGCTAAAAAGAAAGAAAAAAAGATAAATAAAAAGAAAGAAAGGAAAATAAAACATAAAAAAAGATACATAAAAAGAAAAAAGATAAATAAATAAATAAAAAGAGATAAAAGAAAGAAAAAAGATAAAAAGATAAAAAAGATAAAAAGAAAGAAAAAAGATAAATTAAAAGATAGATAAAAAGAAAGAAAAAAGATAAAAAGAAAGAAAAAGAGATAAAAGAAAGAAAAAAAGATAAAAAGAAAGAAAAAAGATTTCCTCCTAATGAAACCACAACAGCGTCTTACACCCACTCAAAATTCTATTTAATATCTAATTTACTTAAATAAAGCAATGGTGCCAGTTAAATTCTTCTACGTAAATAATAATAATAATAATAATAATAATAATAATAATTAATATGATACTGCTATTATTACTGCTACTACTGTTACTACTAATAGGAAAAACAAGGAAAAAAGGATAGAAATAATAATAATAATAATTATAATAATCTAATTATTATTATTAATTTTATAGGCAATTTACCAGATGTTCAAATCTTATTATTATCATTATTATTATTATTATTATTATTATTATTATTATTATTATTATTATTATTATT
>SEYY01024509.1:0-2500 GCA_009176605.1 Armadillidium nasatum | reverse complement strand
GACTAATCTTCTCCTTAAACCATCGTCCATTCAGAGACTTGATGTTTCTGTAGACTAGGGAATAAGTACTGCCAGGTATCGACAGGCAAATTCATTTTCATACTCATCTTGTGTTTCCTAATGAAAAAAAACAATTTTCCCCTTTTTTCATAAAGAGTTCTTTTGCGTACAGGTACTGCCAAGGAACAATAAGCATCAAGGGTTTTTACTGATCTTCGTATCTACTAATGAGAATAAAATTTCTCCTTAGAACACAACTAGTTCTGAACTAGGACAAATGCCCAGAACTAGTAAAAATACCCAGATCTAAGACAAAATGCCCAGATCTAGGACAAAATGCCCAGATCTAGGACAAAATACCCAGTCTGAGAGCTCACAATAATTCCAGGGATAGGTTCTGCCAGGCATCGCCAGACAGACCGCATTTCCCAGGCCTCTTATATGCTGAAGTGAATTTTTAGGATGGTTTGTATTTCATATATCTATAATAATAATAATAATAATAATAATAATAATAATAATAATAATAATAATAATAATAATAAATGTTATAAAGACAAGTATTAAGTCTTCTGGGAATAAAATAAATTTTAACCTGAGACAAGTACATCTACGATTATTTTGAGAGCATCTTAATTGCCTCTCTGTCTCTCTCTCTTTCTCTCTGTCTCCTTATACTCTCACTATTATAACACTGCAAAAATTTGTCCTAACGAATCGTTGGGACAAGTGGCAAAAAATGTCACAGCAAAATTTTCAATAGAGAAAAGACATATTAAGCATAATTAAGTCGCTTCAGCTATTCATTTTTGCCATTTGTCCCAACGAATCCTTAAGACAAATTCTGCTCTTCCGAGCTTTCTAGCAGCACACTTCCGTGAAGAGAATGTGTGAGCATCCTTCGATGATATTTAATCTTTGTCTATCCAATTCTCTAACCCCAGACTTGACCGCTATGCTCATTCTATTAAACCCTGAAAAACACCTCCTCTCTCTCTCTCTCTCTCTCTCTCTCTCTCTCTATCTCTATTATATATATATATATATATATATATATATATATTATATTATATTATATATATATATATATATAATAATATATATAAGCACTAGATTTAAATGAGATTATGGCACTCCTCGGGATGACTCTTTTTTTTGGATGGCATTCTATCTCTTTTCCGTATATAAATAAATGCTTTAATTATCTTGATGATTTTTTGGCCAATTTTAGAAAAAAGACAAATTGTTTCTATTTTCGAATCTTATTACTACTACTACTACTACTTAACTACTAATAATAATAATAATAATAATAATAATAAATAATATATTATTCTTCTATTATTATTATTATTATATTATTATTATTATTATATTATTATATTATTAATTAAATAAAAAAAAAAAAAAAAATATATATATATATATATATATATATATATATATATATATATATATATATAAAAAATTATAATAAAAAATATTATTATTATATATATTATTATTATTATATATTATTATTATTATTATTATTATTAATTATAATTATTATTTTCGAATATATTTACTTTATTTTTGGTAACATATTTGATTTTTGTTTACGACTTGCAATCACTTTTATTATTCACTCTGCGTGTCGTAAGAGAAACATAAATGGGAAGAAATGTGTCAAAATTATTCTCATTTTTATTACAATTGCTCATAATATAATATTCATTCACTAATACTAATATAAATAAGACGAAAGAAATATCTAAATTATTATATTATTACTTTTATTATTATTATTATTATTACTATTATTATTATTATTATTATATTATTATTATTATTATTAGCACTAATAAATATCTGTCAAGGAAAATATCCAGACGTATGACATTAATGTATTGCAACCGAGCGAAAAAGAGAAGAAAAAAAAAACCGCGAAAAAAAAGGCGCGAAAATACCTGTATTATATTTATTATTATTTTTGTTTCTCTTGGCTTCACTCCAAGCGAACCATTTTGAAAAATTATAAAAAAAATCATATTATCTTACTAATGCTATTGGTAAAAATATACAGAATATATATATATATATATATATATTATATATATATATATATTTAATTAATACATAATATATTTATATTATATATGTTATATAACTATTATTCGTACAGAGATCCTACTTTACGTATGTGGACCCACTGTGTCCTAACTTCATGAATGTGGGGTCCCTGAGACCTAACTTTACGTACGTGGACCCACTGAATCCTAACTTTACGTATATGAACCCCCACATTCTTATATGTAATATCCCTAAATTATATTTTTAAAAAAATCCTTGAGGACTTCCTCAAAGCTTTTGTGATCCTCTGGGGTACATGCAAACCCCGTCAAATCTTCTGTGGTTCCCTGGGGGGGGGTCCACTTGATCTCGGTTTTGAAACGCTGCTTTACATAGTCCCCCCTCCCCCTTACACACTCAAAAAGGGTTATAATGTTAAAAAAAAAAA
>SEYY01024508.1:12500-16232 GCA_009176605.1 Armadillidium nasatum | reverse complement strand
GTCCAAACCATTTTAGCACATCCTCCTCCTCTCTATCAATTACACCCTTCTTCCATTTACACATCTCCCTTATTCTTTCATTTCTAATCCTATCAATCCTTTTCAATTTATATATCGCTCTCAAATCTTTCATCTCAAAGGCATTGAAACTTTTTCTCGACCGAGCACTTATCGTCTATGTTTCACACACACATACAATACAGAAGGTGAACACATACATTCAAACATTCTTATCTTTATTTCTTTCGAAATTTTTCCTTTCTTCCATACTTTTCTTAGGCCCCCCAATACTTTCATTCCTTCTACCACTCTGTTCTTTATTCCTTTTTCCGTCCCACCCTTACCTTCCACCCAACATTACTAGATATTTGAATTCATTCACCTCCTCAAGTTTCCATTCTCACACTTCTACAAACCAATTCCTCCTCCACATTTCCTCATCACCACCTCCAATCCTCATAACTTTATTCTTCGCTGGATTGAATTTCAATCTGTGTTTGCACATTTCCCTTCAAACTCTCTTACAAGTATTCTCATCTTTTCTCCAGATTCTGCCACCAACACATGCCGCATCATCTGCAAAAATGTAAAACATTCACTTCACATTCACCCTCCATATTTCTCAACGTAATACTCTTCCCTTCTCTCTCCATTTTTCTAAGTAAACCATTCATCAATAGATTAAATAACATGGAGATATTACACACCCCTGTCTCAATCCCACTCTTATGCTAAACCAATCCGATAGTTCTCTCTTCACCCTCACTCTTGATCTACAATTCGCATATATATATATATATATATATATATATATATATATATATATATATATATATATATATATATATATATATATATATATATATATATATATATATATATATATATATATATATATATATATATATATATATATATATATATATATATATATATATATATATATATATATATATATATATATATATATATATATATATATATATATATATATATATATATATATATATATATATATATATATATATATATATATATATATATATATATATATATATATATATATATATATATATATATATATATATATATATATATATATATATATATATATATATATATTATATATATATATATATATATATATATATATATATATATATATATATATATATATATAGTGATTTATTGGATGTCATATTTTCTAATTTGCGGATGCGGATGCGGATGCGGATGTCGAATTTTAGAGAAGTGCGGATGCGGATGCGGATGCGGATGTTGAATTTTTGAAAGTGCGGATGCGGATGTTGAATTTTCGAAAATGCGGATGCGGATGCGGATGTTGATTTTTGTGCGGATGCGGATGCGGATGCCATCACTAATATATATATATATATATATATATATATATATATATATATATATATATATATATATATATATATATACTCAACAACAATTAAAATAACGCTAGGAGAGTGATCCTAGAGTAATCATCTTCTGGTCTTTCTGCAAGAGGGGAGAGAAAACATGGGAATTTTCAATCACCAAAACTCTGATCCTCCATCTTTCTACTCGATGGAACGTTCAATGTAATTCTGACATCGCCATTCAAACTTTCGTCTGTCCTTAAATATTCTTCCTATTTCTTTTTCTAGCATTCTTTCTTTAAAGGATTACAATACTTCTCTATGAAAACAAGATTCTATGATGTTTCTTCTCGATGGAACGTTCAATGTAATTTTGACATCGCCATTCAAACTTTCGTCAGTCCTTAAATATTCTTCCTATTTCTTTTTCTAGCATTCTTTCTTTAAAGGATTACAATACTTCTCTATGAAAACAAGCTTCTATGATGTTTAATATTCTGGAGCTCCTTCGAAATTTGTTTACTTTTCACAGGTGTCTTGTTTTCACTGTATGGGGTACGTTTCACATATCTGGGATGGTTCCACTCGTGTTGCTCTTGAAAAGATAGAGTCTAAGTCTTATAAGTTCTTTCACATTAATTCTCTCCAATCTCTTTGCGCACGTCAAATTTCTGTTACTTTCCATTCTATCGCTCATAACAACAGCACTGTTCTTTTGAACTCTACTATCATATACCTCCTTCAATGAAACAGGATAGTGAGACACATCTTTCTACAGTCTATTTCATTTTTCTGTCGAGGAAATTTCGAGAGGAAGTGAGGAAGGTGAAATAAAGATAGTAACTTTAACTCTTCTGTCATGATACCTTGAAAATATGAACAATTTCAAATTATATATATATATATATATATATATATATATATATATATATATATATATATATATAATATATATATATATATATATATATATATATATATATATATATATATAATAAAATCTGACAAACAGATGATTATCGCAGGATACATCAACTTCGGTGCCGTGCTCACCAGAGACCGCACCTCGCACTGCACCGCACCGAACCGCACTTTTATTTTTTCTTTCTCATAACACTGCACCGCACCGGGTTGCTGAAAATGTGTTGCGCACCACATCCGCACCGCACCACGCACCGCACCGCACTCGGTGCGTCGGCCAACCCTAATATATATATATATATATATATATATATATATATATATATATATATATATATATATATATATATATATATATATATATATATATATATATATATTTATGGTATCGCATATTATTCTACATAAAATGTAATTAGAATTAAGATATTTGTAAGCTAGCAACTCAATTACGATCACAGCGCCCTCTATGGAACTAAGCAAGTTTGAGTCATGCTGGGAAGGAAGTTCCCTCGCTATGCCTCTCTCTTGGATTGGTGTTCCTACTGACAATACGTACTTCTATAACTCTCGTGAATCCTTATCTAACAAACTGTTAACCGTATAAGTGCTCTTTGTATACCAATATCAATATCTATACTTGTAATAAAACTGTGTTAACCTTCATTTAGTTATTATCCACATTATTAACTTTAAAAAGCAATCAACACAAAGGATTGCTTATATATATATATATATATATATATATATATATATATATATATATATATATATATATATATATATATATATATATATATATATATATATATATATATATATATATATATATATATATATAGAGAGAATAGAGAGAGGAGAGAGAGAGAGAGAGAGAGAGAGGTGCAAAACACCTTTTTAATCGTTTTGTTTGGGGGGGGGGGAAGGAAACAGTTTTTTTTCGTTTTTTTATAGAAATTTCATTCTATAAATATTTAGCATTATTTTCATTATTATTGAATGTTCTCTTCTCTTTTTTCTCTTTTTAAACATGTATTTTTAAACCTATATCTATTTTTGTGGTCATTTTCTTTTATGTCTCCTCTGGTGGGTAAGGGCCAAAGTTCTATCAATTTCCACCAGAGTTGGGGAACATTCAGAATCTGGTCTCTCATCTCCGACGTGAAACGATACACGACGTTTAAAAGTGTGCAGTTCAAAGGAAGTTGGGAAAATAGAAAAAGGAAGGGTGTTCCAGATTTTACCTGTAGAGTACATGGAAGATTGAGAATAGAGGTTAAGTCTAGGGTCAGACAGTTGGAAAGAGAAAGGATGAGGATGAAGGGAAAGTCTTGTCACACAAGCTCTCCTCAGGGTAGGAGGTGTGGGAAGTGGGAGCTCAAAAGAGCAGTGTCCATTATAATAGCTATAGCGTAGAGAAAGTGACGCAACAATTCGACGG
>SEYY01024508.1:0-7500 GCA_009176605.1 Armadillidium nasatum | reverse complement strand
CTCAAATTTTTATGAAGTTATCAAAAAGCTGAAGTGAGTCTTTCACACAGAGAATGTGGTCTTATGACAGGGATATGTTCCACAACACAGATGAGGTTCCCAAATTTATACAAGGCTTCTAAACCTGGACAAGGTTCCCAAACCCGAATAAGGGTTCCAATCCTGGATAAGGGTCCAAATCTTGGACAAGGGTCCCAATCTTGGATAAGGGTCCCAATCTTGAACCTCAAATTATGGGGACCCGAACTAGAACGTAAAATAATTAAAATGTGTGTATAAACTTATAATCCCTAATAAGATTAGTTCATTTATATGAATTATAATCAAATAATATTGACGATGGTTATATACTAAACAATTAACTAGCCTATTCAAATAAAGGTAACTTACCTCAACAAAGGTTGAGGTGATCTTTATAAGGGTTGATGGAGACAATAGATTCAAAAAATCACAGATAACCTTTAAAAAAATAGATGGGGAACGAATAAAACAGTCAGTAGTTGTCCATAAAAAGGGGTATCATCTCAATCGAAAAAAAATCCATAAACAGTCATACCTGTTTTGTTGTGTCCTTAAGAATTACTCAAGCGAATGACAAAAAAACAATATATAAAAAAGTAAGAAATTTTTTGCTTTTAATCAATTTCCTTACAAATAATGTTTAATAAACGTAATTATTTTCTTTTACTAATATCAGAAAATAGAAAAACTTTTAAATACCAAATCATAAAACATAAAATATATGTTTTACATGTGAACTGTAAAATATAGAGTATACATGCACAGATGACATATATACATAACCAGAGTCTTATGGTGGAATTTCCTATATATATATATATATATATATATATATATATATATATATATATATATATATATATATATATATATATATATATATATATATATATATATATATATATATATATATATATATATATATATATATATATATATATATATATATATATATATATATATATATATATATATATATATATATATATATATATATGCGGCTGTTTTTTAAATGTTTTTTTTTAATAATAATTATAATTAAAAAAAAAAAAAAAAAAAAAAAAAAAAATGAAGAATGTTATTGGTTCATAGCTAAGACGATATATAATATATATACTATATATATATATATATATATATATATATATATATAAAAATTATACGTTAAAGGAAAAATTAGTATCAAAGAATTGATAATTCTGAGTGATGAAATTATTGCCGGAGCCAAAAATAAAGTTTTTTTATTATTATTAAAAACAAACCATCAAAACAATCAAACTGAAAGATTAATAATCTTAAGAATTAACACCAGTCTAAAAACCTTTTTCTACAGACTCACTAAAGCACCACAAGCAGTAAGTTATGCCACTATATATTGTATATAATAATTTCCCAGACGATAAGTAAGATGAAAGATCAAAAAAATCATACGCGAGCAAAATATAAAAAATGTACATAAATTCGTATTGATCTATTATTATTATTATTATTATTATTATTATTATTATTATTATTATTATTATTATTATTATTATTATTATTATTATTATTATTATTATTATTTTATTATTATTATTATTATTATTATTATTTATTATTATTATTATTATTATTATTACTATTATTTTATTTTATATTATTTATTATATTAGTACTATACTTTTATCATTATTATTATATTAATATTATCATTATTATTATCATTATTATTATCATATTTTATATTATTATTATTATTATTATTATTATTATTATTATTATTATTATTATTATTATTATTATTAAAATTTTATTTTACAGCATTCACAAATAATATTTCCATTATTGCTATTATTAATAAATTATTAATTATTATTATTATTATTATTATATTATTTATATTATATTTATTTTATTATTATTATATTATTATTATATTATTATATTATTATTAATATTATCTATCATTCTTACTGCCATTTTATTATTATTTTGAATAAAATATTAAATTACTATTATTATCACTATTATAATCTAATTATTAAAGTAAATTATTACTATTACTAGTATTATCGTAGTAAATATCATAAGTAACGTCTCTGTTATTTACTTGCATGATAATATTTCTAGACTTTTGTTGCTCAGAAGTAACCAATCTACACTGCAAAAAGTGTCCCAAGGAATTCCCAACGAATCGATGGGACAAGTGGCAATAATGTCACATCGCATGTCCCAAAGATTTGTTAGGACATCGGTTGTGACAGAAATTTCGTTGTGACAAAAGTGCCACTTGTCCCATCGAAATTTGAACCTCCTTTCGTTGGGACTCTTCATTTTGTCCTAACGAAATTTTTTGATTGTCTCAACAATGTCCCAATAAAAATTTTTCTATTATAATTTTTGCAAACCATACAAATATAATATTTAAAATAATTTCTAAATGCAGAAAATTTCTTTGTAACAATTTTTTTTTGTATTCAGATGCCATATAATTTTAATTAAAAGTTTTACTTCATTTTATTGATATCAATATTTCATAAAATCAGTTACATTTTAAGCATAAAAATTCATAAAATTTCTTTTTTACATCGATCAAGACTTATTTAAATAATAATATTGAGTTTATGAATATACATAAAAGGTCTATTATACTTTTTGTAATGCAGTAATCAGTCAGATTTCAGGTGAAAAAATTTTTTCAAATATGTTTAGCGGAAATATTTAAAAGTGTTTTAAAATTGGAATATCATTTTAATATAAAAGATTTTTAAATACTTTAGTGTAAAGTAATCTTTATAAACACTAAAATTTAGAATGAAATTAGAAATAGTAAAATATATGAATTAAAACCTTAGAAAAGTATTATATGCGGTATACATAAAAAGGAAAACCAAACATAATATTTTGCTACATATATATTACGGAACTTACAAAAATATTGTAAAAATTATACATATAATAAAGATTGTTATTTATTAACCAAATGATGGGAAAAATAAAAATAAGAAATTTCATATTTAAATAGAAAATGAAATAAAAATAATCAGTTATTTAAACAAAAATTAATACCTATATATTTTTATCAATTAAAAATTTAACTCACATGAGTTGATATTTCAACACATAAGGGTGGCTCAAATAATGTTTAAAATGCGTACTAATTTTTCTGACTGTAAATTACTCTCAAAGTTTGTATTTGTTAAAAGGGATTGCAGCAGCCCTAAATATTGGCCATAATTTTGGGGATAAGATAGATTTTTTAAATAATAGATGCAAAATGCAATAATTGATGCTTCAAGCATACAGAATTTTTCAAATTTTACACACTGGTTCTTGGAAATCTGTATTATACAATCCCCAAAGGAAAAAGTGTTTTCAACCCATAAGCATGGCCCATAATAAATACTGTTGGCAATGTCCTCGAGTGATGCATATTCTTTTATAAACAAACAGTCAGTGTCTGGGCCAAGATACTGAACAAGATCCATCAGATGATTAATTGACATTTCCTTCTTAAGTTTCCTACAAAGAGTTTTCAAGCACTCGCACATATCTGAGATATTCTTCTTCATGATCAATTCGACTTCTTGCACAAGCTGTGAAAAGAAACAGCATTGAGTTCATAATGTTATATTCTATTACACACATCAAAAACTTTAAACTGATAATTGACAGCAAAATGATAAAGTATTCAATTGATACTTTTTAATTAAAAGTATAATACGCTAGCAAATATTAAAAAAAAAAAATTTAAAAGCTATTTGAAATACATCTCTCAATTTTTACAACTAGACTAGAAAGATTTTATTTACTAAATTTCAAAATGAAACTATATACTAACTTAAAAATAAAAATAATGACAAAATTGGGTTTTGAATTATTAACATTGATATTCCTGTAATATAGACACCAAAAAATTGCGATAAATATTTGTAAAAATAAGATATTTGATAATCAAATTATACTAGAATGAATTTAGAATAAAAGGTGAGAATAGTTATTATACATACAGCTTGCGGATGATGCAGGTATTCAGGATGGTTATCTTCATCTTCATTAATTGCTAAATCTCTTCGTAATGAAAAAGTTTCTTTTAAAGCATGTAGAAGATCACTGATTTTCCAGTCATTCAAGGAACGATTCTATATATATATATATATATATATATATATATATATATATATATATATATATATATATATATATATATATATATATATATATATATATATATATATATATATATATATATATATATATATATATATATATATATATAAACTAGATTCATTTAAAGAAATTTCTTTTGTTAAAAATTAGAATAGTCTATCTTTAATTGTAATTTCATTAAAATATCAAAAATTAACTTTGGAAGTGATAATCACCTTCAAGATTTCAAGGATTTCTTCTTTACTTAAATCAAAATTGTAATTGCTTCTTCTCAACCTCTCGCGTCTTTTTCTTCTTCTATCTGAGATTGTTGTTGTGAGAACACTCTTGAGAAAAAGAAAATAGAAAATAAAAATTTTAAACTTTAAAATTATAAAAAGTAGTCTATACTATACAAATATGTAATTTTGAAAGATTGCTAGATTAAATCTTTGAATATGTTTGCTCATACCAGAGGACCCTTAGATCTGTGCTTTCTCAAAAGATTTTGAGGCTCTTTTAACATCTTTGGGTAGGTTTCTAGAAGTTTCCTTTGAAGCTGAGAATACCCAATGCCCTGCACATTCCGATTAGACGACATTAACAAACTTTCATTACTGAAAAAAATTAAGATATTGAACCTCATTATTGGGGGTTATTTATTATACACAATATAAAAGAGTGAACACAAAGAAAAATACACTTACTAAAGCTTCAGTTTCACTTTTATTACCATAAGATTTTAAATAATTACATTGAAAAATATGAAGGTTAAAATAATTTAAATATATTACTTCAAGCAAGAGGCTTTCACTTTACATATTTCATAGTGAACTGTGTAAACAGCAATAAATTTTAACGTTACTTACTCTAAATAATATATTATTTCATTCACTAGGAGGTTGAATATGGTCTTTCGTTCTGTTCCTCCAAGATCATCTCCATTTAAATACGGCATAACTTGTGAACTGAAAGTAGGAAGTTTAAAGTTTCGAAGAACAGTATTTCCTTTATGGTTTGTTTGCCAGGTGTTGCAGCTCTATCACCATCATCATGTACACTAAACTGCAAATCCAAAGTGACGCTTAAAACCTTGAAAATATACTTCATTAATTACTGAGTGAAAAATTACAAGTTAAATAATTTTAAATTATCTCTGGATAACGAGAAGAGGGAATCATAACGTGTAACTTTTTTTCAATATAATAACATAAGAGAGTATCGGGCATTTCTAGTTCGGAATATGTTATGCATATAATATCACAAAGAATATTGCATTCATAAGTCATAATTGTTTTATTATACTTATTGCTTACTTTTTTACATACAAAAGATATTTTACCACTTTTTAGGACAATTTCTTCAATAAACAATATTGTTATTTTTTCTTCTTGTTTCAAAATAAAATCACCAGCTCTGTAAGACTTATTATTAATAACAACATCAGACAGTGTAAATACTGAATTGTTCATATCATGATCCTCTTTAAATATGTTGGTGCAAAGTTTTGCTTTCACCAACAATTTTATAATTGTTCTGAAACATCAAACTTTGGTTGTCCATTGAAATGGAAAAAATTGTAAGTTAATTCCATACAAAACATTTCACTAACAGAATATGATAAATTTTTGTAATTATACCATTTTTTTTTGCTTTATTACATTATGCTTGGCTTCCTGTCTTATACATGATATGTAACGTCCTGGGCCATGTGTCTTTAACTGATCAACAACATGCAATAACATATGCATTTTTGGTATAAAATTTTTACTAGTATACAATTCAAGAAATAAAATTTGATGATTTCTTATCAATTTCTTACAAACATTCAATGTCGAAGCAGACACTCGTTGTGACCATACTATTTTTGTAATTGCCAAGATTAACTTAAAGCATTTAACATTTGCATTGTTTTGAACACCTTGCAAATGTAAAAATATTGGGTAAATGTAAAGCTAATACAAAAAGGGATTTTGAAGTACTTTTTACATTGAAATCATTTGAAGAAAAGGTCTTTGGGATATTCAGAGGTTTTAATGCTTCTGTGATATTTAAATGACTGTAGACAGTTATTCAGTTTTTCTCGCTGAATTAGTTTTTCCCTCATAAGTGAAGTAAGCATAAGTTGAATTTCCTTAACAACAATACCTTCAAACAAAACATGCATCGGATCAAACAAGGAATCGCGTATTGGGTTGAAATGTTTAATATCAGAAAGCATTCCCTTATGGTTTATTCCCCATTCACTTGACAATGCTTGATATTTTTCAAAATTTGAAGTTCGAACTAACTCTATTTTTTCTTCCCTTTCAACATGTTCTTTAAACGTTCTAAGAGAACACTGTTCATGATATACCTTTTTATGATATGATCTCGAATCCCTCATTACATTTATGACAATTCTTAATCACAAAAGGGCTAAAACTCTTTTTGAAATCTAATATCTGATGCAATGCAAGGGCATCTGCATGAAATGCATATAAATTTCCATGGAATAATTTTCCGCAAATTTCAATTCCAGACTGCAATAATTTTAGATCATTTTTTAACACGTCAAAAAATTTTGACATATTATCTGCTTTCTGTAAAACTGTAGAATTTGCAACTCCCAAAAAATAAGTATGTGAAATTTTGGATCTTAACTCTGGTGGTATATTTATGAAATTACAATAAACCAAACATAGTTTATTATAACCTCTATTCTTTCCTAATTGGATTACACAATTCTATTTCATCCATATATAAAAATATTCCAACATTTCTCTCTCTATATTGTGCAGGACCAGGATGAACAGAAAAATTTGAACCATCAACAATATCTTTCATCACACAATTCGTATAATTAGAAGAAACTGGCGAATTTAAATATTGTTGTAAATGTGGATGTTGCAGAAATATTTTTATGATTTCAATGACTGAAACAACATAGCATTTAGTATCTTCAATCATTATTAGTGTGGGCCTTAGTAAAATACTGTTTTTATTCAAGAATGATTTTCTTTTAAAATCTGAATTAATTTCTGGGAGTTTCTCATTCATAATATGCTCAAAAGTTGAAATAACTTTGTCAATAGCAATTCGAGGAACTTTATGCTTACACTGCAACTCGAGTGAAAGATTCCCAATGAGCGATACTTTATCTATATTGGAAAGATCAGTTATAACTGGTTCTGTGATAACCTCACTATTTAAATTTGTTTCAAAATTTTCTAATATACATGAATGCTTCCAAAAGGCTTAAAGAATTAAAAAAGGATTCTGTACAGATTAAACACTTTGTTGGCGTTTTGGACTTATCGAAATGAGTTTTCCTAATATGAAGTATTGTTTGTTTTTTATTTAAAAATTTGC
>SEYY01024507.1:20000-30000 GCA_009176605.1 Armadillidium nasatum | reverse complement strand
TAGAAGAAGGTAAAACAGCAGTTGTGCCGTCGGAAGATATTAAAGGAGGGAAAGAGGAAGAAGCAAAGTTAGAGTTGACATTTTTTGCAAAATGCCAGAAAGAACGTGAAGAAGAGGAACCAGAAAGATTATTGCATTTTTTACGGAGAAAGGAGTTTTTAGTGTTACGAAGGATAGATTTTGCACGATTCCGGGATGAAATATAAGTAGCGTGAGTTTCAGGAGTTTGAAGACGACGGTAATCCCTGAAGGCAGCATCCCTGCGGCGGATAGCACGAGAACAAGCAGAGTTAAACCAAGGTTTGTTAGGTTTAGTAGAAGGGAAAGAATATGGAATGTATGCCTCCATGCCAGAGAGAATCACCTCTGTAATGCGTTCTGCACACTCCGAGGGACCCCTCCCACGGAAGCAATAATCATTCCACGGGAAATCAAAGAAGTACGACCGCAAGTCCGACCAGCTTGCGGCACCGAAGTGTCACAAGCGTTTCCTTTCCGTAGAAGGGGGTCTTTCCTGCGGAAGACTTGAAGAGATAGAAGAGGATACAGAGATAAGAAGATGATCGGAGGAACCCAGAGGAGGAAAGAGTTTAACCGTATAAGGAGAAGGATTAGAAGTTAGGAAAAGGTCTAGAACGTTGGGTTCATCTCCAAGACGATCAGGGATACGAGTAGGGAGCTGCACCAACTGCTCAAGGTCGTTTTGGATAGCGAAAAGGAAGGCACGTTCACCAGCTGTATCATGAGAACTAGAAGAAAGCCATTGGCGGTGGTGAACATTGAAATCATCTAATATGATGATTTCAGAGAAAGGAGAAGAAAAGAGAATGTGCTCTATTTTGGAGTTTAAATAGTCGAAGAATTTAGCATAGTCAGTAGAATTAGGAGATAAATAAACTGAACAAATGAATTTAGTCGTAGAGTGGCAAGAGAGCCTAAGCCATAAGGTTGAAAATTCGGAAGACTCCAAATTAGAGACACGAGAACAAACGACATCGTTGCGCACATATGCACAACAACCGCCTTTGGCTGAAAATTGAGGATAGAGACAGTAGGAGGAAACAGAATAGGGTTTGCTATCAGAACGCTCAAACATCTGAGTAAGATATATATATATATATATATATATATATATATATATATATATATATATATATATATATATATATATATATATATATATATATATATATATATATATATATACTGTATATTGTAAAAATACTGAATATCTAAGCTGTATCAACAAATATTCAGAGTAATATTATTTATAGTTTTCCATCTTAATTTCTTTCGTTATATTTTCAGGTTCATTAATTTGGTAAATTTTTTAATATCAGCGTTTGTTCTTCACTATTCATCAAACATTTAAATTATATATATATATATATATATATATATATATATATATATATATATATATATATATATATATATATATATATATATATATATATATATATATATATATATATATATCTCCTCTGGTGGGCAAAGGCCAGAGGCCTTCCAAATTCCACCAGAGTTTGGGGAACATTCCATATCCAGATCACTAATGACTAATATATATACACGTAGCTATTATATTTCCTATATAACGTATATTCATTTATGTAACTGATGAAGCGCAAATAAAACTTCATAATAATCCTTTTAAACGAGTCCTCCATAATTTCGTATAGTTTTCTTTAAGAATAGCAAGAAATGGTTATCTGTTAGTTTATTTTCAGTAGTTAATTTATTTCTATATATATTATTAGAAAACCCTTACATTTTGATTTAGAAGATTAAACTAATTTTGGTTTTTACATTTTGCTTCTTAGTAAAAATATAACTATGGTTTTAAAGTATCGAAATACGCCCTAATGCTAGATACCCATTTTGAACGACAACATTAAAAATGTTGTTGCTACCTTTTAACATGGTAGGGCACTTGCGCTTTTAGCTCGAACCACGTTGGTCATAAGATTAAAATATAATTGTGTTATAAAAATTATATCAACCTCATCGATGAAAATCTTCCAGAACGTAATGTATTAACTATTTAAATTACTTGTAGCCATATAGTAGTTATATATACTTTTAACCCTTAGGGTAGGAATCTTTATAGAGCTTTGTAAGAGAAGTTAAGGCCCAACGTGACCTACTCAACTCTGATAACTTTTATTTTACTATTTGAATTAAAATTGATTTTTTGATTATTCTAGGGATGAGATAGTGTATTACCTTTAACTTGAATTGAGTGTTTGACTAGACTTACTGTTTTAAAAGAGCCGGAGTATTTTGAGCAGAGTTTTGAGAGTTCTTGCTTGTTTGGGTTAGAGTTGTATTCCTACTAGGCTAAAATTTACCTAATTTACTACTTTAACATTTATTTATACGCTTATACAAATAAGCCGAATATCCAAGTTTTAATTCTTGGAAACAAAGTTAATCCTGTATCCCCTTTTTATAACCATTTGCAGAATATTTTAAATGGTGAGTTTATTAATTTCTTTTTATTTTTTGTAGGTTAATGTAATAGAATTAGGTTTATTCTTGGTAGAGCAGTAACATATCTGCATTAAGTGTTTTCAAGGGTTTCAGAGCCACAGAAATCCCAACAATCCAAATATATATATATATATATATATATATATATATATATATATATATATATATATATATATATATATATATATATATATATATATATATATATATAAAAATTCTAATTATTATTTACATAAAATATCTAATTTATCTAAGGATTTAAAATATTTCTAAATTCTTATTTTTTTTGAAAAAAAGATAGTAGAAATGTAAATAATTATTAAACGTCATTAACGTTGCGAGTTTAATTTTAAAATTGCTAATTTCATCTTTATCAACTTTTGAAGTAATGCCAGCCTCTAATACCTTTTAGATAAATTATAGATTTATAATTAAACGTCTGATTCATACTTTATTATAAATAATGCGTAATAATATAATAAACCATGTTATTCGATCACATTAAATAATATAAGCGAGTAGTGAATTGAAGCGTTTAACACATTTATAAAGTATGTGGAGAAGTTACATTGCTTTATTTCGAAAAAGGTTTTTCTACGTAAATTATTTAAACATGTTATAATGTTAATTTTATATTTATTAAGCTTTTATATGAAGAATAAGTATGAAGATATGTATATATTGTATTATAAGTAATTATATTATTGCCATGACATTATATTACTTTAAGAAGATTATTAAATTGATATCTGACAAGATGTTAGAAGCCCTGCAATTAGCATAACTTAATGGACGTTTATTTTCCTTATGAAATATTACGAACTGTCAGATAAAATTGTGAAGCTAATATGAACTTTTGTATTGTCAATGTTGGTATATATAAAAAAACATTATATAATAGAGCTAGAACTCTGTGGAAGCATATTAAGAACTGAATATATATATATATATATATATATATATATATATATATATATATATATATATATATATATATATATATATATATATATATATATATATATATATATATATATATATATATATATGTATATATAAGGGTGGTTAAATTTTAAGGGCCGATGTTGATTTTGAATAAAACACAAATTACTTAGGAATTTATTGTCATTTCTTTTTATTATGATAATATGGTATGGTTCAATTATGTATGGAACAAAATATCGGCCAAATGGCCGCCGCGACCTCGGCGGCACACCTCCATCCGATGGTCCAAATTTTCGATGACGCTGAGGCATAATTGGGGTTCTATGCCGTTAATGTGCCGAATTATCTCATCCTTTAGCTCTTGAATTGTTGCTGGCTTATCGACGTACACCTTTTCTTTCAAATAACCCCAAAGAAAGAAGTCCAACGGTGTCAAATCACATGATCTTGGCGGCCAATTGACATCGCCACCACGTGAGATAACACGGCCATTGAATTTGTCGCGCAAAATAGCCATTGTTTCGTTAGCTGTGTGGCAAGTGGCACCGTCCTGTTGAAACCACATATCGTCCACATCCATACCTTCCAATTCGTGCCATAAAAAGTTCGTTATCATCTCACGATAGCGAACACCATTCACAGTAACTGCCTGACCGGCCTCATTTTGGAAAAAATACGGCCCGATGATGCCGCCAGCCCATAAACCACACCAAACAGTCACTCTTTGTGGGTGCATTGGTTTTTCGACAATCACTCTTGGATTAGCATTCGCCCAAATGCGGCAATTCTGCTTATTGACGAATCCACTGAGGTGAAAATGTGCCTCATCACTGAAGATGATTTTCCTCGAAAATTGATCATCCACTGTTGCCATTTCTTGCCACCATTCTGACCATTGACGACGTTTTGTATGGTCAAGAGGCTTTAGTTCTTGAGTCAATTGCACCTTGTAAGCGTTTAAATGCAAGTCTTTATGCATAATGTTCATCAACGACGAGCGTGAGAGGTGCAATTGTTGGGCACGACGACGAGTTGAAGTGGATGGCTCCTCAGCCACACTATCGCGAACAGCAGCAATATTTTCTGCAGTACGAGCTGTACGAGCATGCACTGGTCTTTTCAAATCTCCTACAGACCCGGTTTGCTCAAATTTTTTCACGATTTTTCCGATTGTACGCACATTTGGACGATTAAATTGACCAAAAAAATCACGAAGTGCACGATATGCATTTTGATTTGAACGCCCATTTTCATAATAAGCCTGAATAACTTTAACACGTTGCTCCATTGTGTATCTTTCCATGGTTCAAATTGAGTAAGTCTGAAATTGAAAAAAGTCAAATGAAATGCAGTAAAAAACTTGACGTTTAGGTGTGGTTCACATTCAACATCGGCCCATACAATTTAACCACCCCATATATATATATATATATATATATATATATATATATATATATATATATATATATATATATATATATATATATATATATATATATATATATATATATATATATATATATATATATATATATATATATATATATATATATATATATATATATATATATATATATATATATATATATATATATATATATATATATATATATATATATATATATATATAATATATATATATATATATATTTAATATATATATATATATATATATATATATATATATATATTTATATTTTTATTATAATATATATATATATATATATATATATATATATATATATATATATATATATATATAATATATATATATATATATATATATATATATATATATATATATATATATATATATATATATATATATATATATATATATATATATATATATATATATATATATATATATATATATATATATATATATATATATATATATATATATATATATATATATATATATATATATATATATATATATATATATATATATATATATATATATATATATATATATATATATATATATATATATATATATATATATATATATATATATATATATATATATATATATATATATATATATATATATATATATATATATATATATATATATATATATATATATATATATATATATATATATATATATATATATATATATATATATATATATATATATATATATATATATATATATATATATATATATATATATATATATATATATATATATATATATATATTATATATATATATATATATATATATATATATATATATGTATATATATATATATATATATATATATATATATATATATATATATATATATATATATATATATATATATATATATATATATATATATATATATATATATATATATATATATATATATATATATATATATATATATATATATATATATATATATATATATATATATATATATATATATATATATATATATATATATATATAGTCTTCTTTGAATAATAAAAGAAAGTGTTATTTTTTGGAATAACCATAATTAACCTTGTTTTCGTAGATTTTCAAATTGTCAACATGTCTCTTCTATATAAATAGAAGAAGGAAAATGAAAGTTGAATCAGCTTTATCCCAAACGGATTTCAACACTTCAGAGTTCGGAGGGTGGAAGATATTGGCTCTTGTATAAGGCCTTTCGGTTGCACAATATCATTTTACAACAAAACGCTTGTAAAAGGTCTGGAATGATTGCAAAATATTCCAAATCCTTCTCCCAGAACACTCGTAAGAGGTCTCCGATTTATATACTAAATATATTTGGCATATACATAAGGTACTTGTAAAAGACCTTCAAGGTTCAGTACACTGGCCAACATTTGATAGAAATATATGTAAATGACTTCTTTATTTTGGCACATTATATATAGCCAACAGAATGAATACGAACTTATTCACGCTTCTCCAATTATATATTTAACATCTTTAAAACTTTTATTTACTTAATAACTACGCTCGTTTTAAAATCTCTTTGATTCTCCTGTCACTGTTTCGCTTGAACGTGTGTAAGACGTCATTTTTTTTAAAGTAAACTTGATCAATTAAGATGAAACAGCAAAGGCTGGGACGGGTCAAATTTACAATATATATATATATATATATATATATATATATATATATATATATATATATATATATATATATATATATATATATATATATATATATATATATATATATATATATATATAATGGCGCTTTCGACAGGTACCAGATTTAGCTACTATTCGAAAAATTTTGCAACCTGTCCCTAACGGTCTTTTCTGCATTTGCGTGCAATGCTGCATTCTCAGGGACCTTCCTGGCATTTTCTTTATCGGTTCACGGACCCACGTGGACCCCCGGTACCCCAGCCCCCAGATTCGAAAAATTTCAGCCAAACTGAACAGCAAAGAAAATGGTCTGGAAAGAGAGTGAGGTGAACCCAGAGATTTTGCAAACTCAGGAAACTTCCTGATACCATTTTTTGGGGTTCTCGGAGCCCCCCTCACCAGACTTGAAGCCAATTTCAATGGGTTCAACCCTCCAAAATGGTGTCAGGAAAGAGCGTGAGGTCAATTTGAGCGGAGTGATTTGCATTGCAAATCAAAATCCCATTTGGCACTTGCCGAAAACGCCATATATATATATATATATATATATATATATATATATATATATATATATATTATATATATATATATATATATATATATATTATATATATATATATATATATAACTTTACTAGCAGGTTCAAAAATATCGATGAGGATTGAGTATATCTAGCAAAATAATGCAATGCAACATAATATATATATATATATATATATATATATATATATATATATATATATATATATATATATATATATATATATATATATATATATATATATATATATATATATATATATATATATATATATATATATATATATATATATATATATATATATATATATATATATATATATATATATATATATATATATATATATATATATATATATATATATATATATATATATATATATATATATATATATATATATATATATATATATATATATATATATATATATATATATATATATATATATATATATATATATTATATATATATATATATATATATATATATATATATATATATATATATATATATATATATATATATATATATATATATATATATATATATATATATATATATATATATATATATATATATATATATTCACTTTTTCAACTTCAGAAAAAACCCGAATAATATTTTCCCCAGCTAGTTTCCTTATATCTTCCTCTGTCCACTTCTCATCTCTTAACAGTTCAGCTATTAATTGGGGATACTTGCTGACATCTTCCAGACCTTCAGGAGTCCTGAAAATAGGAAAAAGTTTTGATTTTAAATAAGCTTTATTTTGCATTACTTGCGTCATATATATATATATATATATATATATATATATATATATATATATATATATATATATATATATATATATATATATATATATATATATATATATATATATATATATATATATATATATATATATATATATATATATATATATGAAGGTTTTGGTGGAGGAATTTGTATGAAACTGTGTCGAGTTGGGCTTAAGAGTGAATTCGGGCAAGTGTAAAATATTATGGATGAAAATTGGAGAAGGAATTAGAGGCGAAGGGGTATAGGTGGGGGTTTTGAATTGCAGATTAACGTACAGAGGGAGAGATTGGAGTGGGCCAACTCATATAATTACCTGGTGGGGGGAAGTTTTTGGGAGGAGATGATAGTGTGTACGATGAAGTTGGGAATAGAATAAGAGAAGGGGAGAAAGTGCTAAGGGGTTTGAGGAATATTTGGAACAGGGGAAGGTTGTTTAGAGAGGTGAAGTTGAAAATGTTCGATGGTTGCTGTGTACCGGTAATTATGTATGGTGGTGAGGTTAGGAGGTTCAATGAGAGGAAAAGAAAAAAGGTTGAGGTTTTCAAAATGAAGGGTCTGAGAGCTGTGTGTGGTGTAAGTAAAAGGGAGAGAGTCCGGAATGTTAGAATAAGGAAGATAAGTAGTTATGTATTTGGAGATGTTTAGTTGGGAGAGATGAACAGAGCATGCTAATGTGGTTTAGACATGTTTTTATGTTGAATTGAGAGAGATTAGATAAAAAGGAGTTCGTTTCGGAAATGATGGATATGAGATGTAGGGGGAGACCGAAAGAAGGTTGGATGAACGCTGTCAAGGAGTTATTGAGGGACGGGGGGTGGAGCTGGGATGAGGGTGTGCGGTTGACAGAGGATAGAATTGAGTGGAAAAAGAGTGGCAAATTTATGAGTATTAGAAATGATTGTGGCTTATGACAGATACCACCCCACAATTGTGGGAAAGGTTGTATATATATATATATATATATATATATATATATATATATATATATATATATATATATATATATATATATATATATATATATATATATATATATATATATATATGTATATGTATATGTATATATATATATATATATATATATTATATATATATATATATATATATATATATATATATATATATATATATATATATATATATATATATATATATATATATATATATATTTATGTGTGTGTATGTGTGTGTGTGCATTGAAATGAGCCGCTAATCCTCATTTTTATTTAAGGTTATTGTTAAATGATGAAAAATATGATAACTCCCCATGAATGGAACAAAGGAATGCCAGAATAAAGGTCCTTACAATAGGAGGTTATTTTAAAAACGAACTTGATTGGTAGATTCAAAATGGCTCCTAGGGAGAAGCGATAAGGAGCAGACAAGAAAGTTAATAAGGTCATAACATAGCGCCATGAAGGAAGTGTCGAGAACACCTCCCTTCTAAACAAAACAAATAAGGCTTTATATAAAGGGAATGAAGTGGTTTTGACGTGCTTTGCAAGCAGAACTTGTATAGTGAGTGCTCAATAAACTGAAGGACTTGTGATTAACCTTGCCTAAATCTCATAGTAGTGAAGATTTTAAAATTTTTCATACAGTTCACCACCACTCACGAGCAGAGTCCTTTTCAAAGAGGAGGCATATACAAATAGAGAAGAGGAAGAAAATCCACTCACACCAGAAACAAACGCACATCCTCAGATGGGCACGGACGGAAGCTTTAAAGAAAGGAAGATTAAATACAGGAGGAAAAACAGATGATGGTAGAGAGTTTTACAGAACAGATATGGCTGGAAAGAAGGAGCCGCAGCAACTGGCAAGCCTGGGGTTTGCGGCATTCACACAAAATTCATGCGAAATCAGGCCACCCCTTGTGCAACGAGGGCAACGCGATGGTGGAGAAATACGAGAGGCCAATTCTTTCGAACACCTGCCATTATAGTACCTATAGAAAAGAGATAGTGTTCCAACTTCCCGCCTCAGAGAAAGAGGTCGAGAGAGTTTGAAAGTATGGGTCAGTTTATTAATCTCTTAGCTTTAGATCCAACCCTATCCAGAAAGGGGAGGAACAGAGCCTCCCAAATGTGAGAGCAGTATTCCATACAAGGACAAA
>SEYY01024507.1:0-15000 GCA_009176605.1 Armadillidium nasatum | reverse complement strand
CATTATATACCAAAATACTGCAATTAAACATTCAAAAATCTTAAAATTTTAACCCACTTTCTCTAGAATCTTTTTTCAAGAAAATTCACTGAGAGAACAATTTCTTTTCATTCTCATGAGTCTTTGATAAAAAGATTCATTGAAATAATTAATTTCATAAAACTTTGTTTCATTACTTAAACTATTCTGAAATAAATATTTATATTTACATTTATATTTACAACCCACTTTGAAAATTCTTTCAAATAATTCTGATTACCTTAAGAATCATTTGCTACTTCAATTCTTACAAACCATTTATTTTATATTTCACTCAGAATTCCATAGAACAGCATTTCCTGATTTTTCCTTCTACCTTTGAAATTTTATAAATTTTTCCTAATAGAATAAATTATTTACA
The DNA here is from genome assembly GCA_009176605.1 of Armadillidium nasatum. Lineage (NCBI taxonomy): Eukaryota > Metazoa > Arthropoda > Malacostraca > Isopoda > Armadillidiidae > Armadillidium > Armadillidium nasatum. Next base: position 14,600 of record SEYY01024507.1, on the reverse strand, counting down.
TCCTCAATTATATCTCTATATAGAGATAACTTTACAAATACTATACAGATACTAACATTACTACTTTATATTACTACACATTTACTAACATTACTATTTTATCTATTTCACAATTACTATAAAATACCATAACCAAACTACTTTACAATTATAATTACAATAAAAAAATTCTGGTAAAATAGGCTCCCAGCCTATAATAAACATTCTTATATCTACTATATAACTATCAGATATCTAATATATTACAATAATCTATTATAATAACTATTTACCATACCTACTATTTTCACAAACTCCATAGCAACAACAATAATAATAATAACAACCAACAAAAAAATTCCAATAACAATAATAATAACATTAATAATAACAATAATAACCATCAAACCATAATAATAAAGCCATAATATCCATAATATTACCGAATTTTAGAACACATTTTTCTTTATTCTAAAATCATTTCATTTTTCTTTTCACCTTTTACTCAAATCTCTTCTTACTATTCCTATAGTTCTGACAAAATAAAAATCATAAAATTTACATATAAAAATCATAAAAATAAAATACCTTCTTATATATATATATAGTTTCTCTTCTTGCTTTATTATTTTTTTTAACAATTATTAATTGTTTTAACATTGCTTTTTAACTTAGAATTCTTTTGCTTTTCAGGTCTTCTACATGGAAGATATTTGTGAAATTTTTTTTTCTTAAAATTTTCCTTTGGTTTAAATTTTTTTAAAATTGTTTTTAATTACAGGTATTTACTATTGTAACTAATATTTACTATATTATTTACTTAAGTCTGGTTTCTAATTTTATCAAATTGTTTACAATTCCAATTGTCATATTTCTTACTTACAATGTCTTAATTTCATTACTTAAAGATTGAGCATAGAGGTAAAATCTGAAACAGAGACCGGACAGCAAAAAGATGATATTGCGTATAAAGATACATCGTGGGACCTCTTCACAGGGAAGGAGGTATACGACTAATAAGTTCACAAGACCAATGTTCATTGTAATAGCGATAGTATAAGGAGAGTGATGCAACGGTTCTACGGGCAGAAAGAGATTTGAAAGTTATTAAAAGGAGGAGAATTAATGAGACGAAAAGATTTAGTTTCCACCTTTTCAAGACGAGCTGCGTGAGTGGAAGAACCCTAGATATGCGACGCGTATTCCATATAACAGGGACGGACGACACTCCTATACAGATCGAGCAGCTGGAATTGTGCAAAAACGTTGCGAAGGCGCCCCAGAACACCTTACTTCTTAGAAGCTGGTATAGAAAGAAAGATAATGTGATCCTTCCAAGAAAGATCCGAGAAAAGGAAACATCAAAAATATTGGAGTTGGAAGGTTGGAGTTGAGTGTTTTCGAAGAAGATATTATAGTTGTGCGGAAAATATCACCTAGTAGATAGGTGAAAGAATTGAGTTTGTGAGGCATTGCAAACAACCATGTTTTCTCTGGCTCAGTTGGAAATACGAGAAAGATGAGAGGTCAGCTGCTTCAAGGCAACCCTCCTAGCATGAGCTAACTGCGGTTGTGTATGGCGCCTTTCAAGATGAAAGGAATAGTAAAGGGTGGAATCGTCAGAATAAGAGTGGATTGGGGAAGAAGTTATGGAACGAAGATCATTGTTGAAAAATAGAAAAAAGGGTTGGGGATAGAACAGAACCCTGAGGAACACCACTATTGATATATTTAGAGGAAGAACGATGGTCGTCTACTGCTGCTGCAATAGAACGACTGAAAAGGATATCACAGAGAAGGTTACAGAGTAAAGGATAGATACCAAAAGAGGGAAACTTGGAAATCAAAGCTTTGTGCTAGACTCTATCAAAAGTTTTTGATATGTCCAGCGCTACAGCTAAAGATTTACCGAAATACCGAATTGCAGACGACCAATTATCAAAGTGAAAAAAAAGATGATCACCATTAGAGCATTCCTTTCCAGACATACTGATGATCAGGGACGATATATATATATATATATATATATATATATATATATATATATATATATATATATATATATATATATATATATATATATATATATATATATATATGAGTAAACTATAATTTCCATCTTAGTTTGTAGCGATGTTTTGTTACATTTACCGAAAAGTGTATTACTATTCGCTATATCGGGATAAATCTTTTCGAGAGAACAGATGTTTAAGAATTTTAAAGTAAATTGCTATTTACGCAACGAACATATATTAATCCAACGAAATCGTAGGCATCTCATCTACTATGCTTTCGAATGTTAATAGCTTAGTTCGTTCGCTGTCATATTGCCTGTCCTTCTAACCTAACAATGTTATATATAGTATCTTCAAAATGGTATTTACTTCACACTATTCTAAACCGCTAACTCTGGGAAAAATTACACGTGGCAAGCCGTATAAACGTTTTTCCAAGAGTGAATAGCAAATTGTGTAGTTAAAAATAATATTCTCCCGATTATGTCAGGCATTCGTCTAATCATTTACGTCAAACAGGGAAAGAATATGTTTTATCCTTATAGCGAGAATAAAAGAGCCAATCACATATTACGTTTTATGTTTCTGAGATTATGATAAAATAAAAAAATCTATGCGAACTGTGTTGGCGCTACTTTTGAATGTTAACGAAGATTGAAACAAACAATGTGGAAAACATTCATATTTTAATTTTGCAGGAAGTTAGGGTACTATACCCAAGGCGTCGAATAGGAAAATAGTTGACAAGGTCAAAGGGCCGACACTTTTGAAAAAACTGTCTCGATCACTTTCTTTTCAATTTCAATGTGTCGATGCTTTGGCCACATGTGAAAAAAAAATGTGTCGACCGTTTGACCAACATCGTATTTTTTTTATATCGAAACAATCGATATGTAAGCCTATTTTTTAATTTTATCTTTATAATAATTAAAATATTTTTTTTTTAATTTTAAAATATTATTTTAGTATATGCATGGCACACGAACATTTGTCTACCGATGTCCTCTGCCCCATATAACCTCCGACAGGTGAGTGATAATGATATATATCTATCGATTAATCGATATTGATTTATTGTGTGGACGATTTGGACGAGTTATAAAAAAAAGTTGTCGACCCTTTGACCTTATCAAAAGAAGATGTCGACGTTTTGAACAAGTGAGAAAATTTTGTTAATGACGTGTCGGCCATTTAACCTGTCGACTACTTTTCTTGTCGACGATTTGGGGTATTCCCCGAACTTAGGGCATCGTATATACACGATGCTCTATAAATTCTCTCTCTCTCTCTCTCTCTCTCTCTCTCTCTCTCTCTCTCTCTCTCTCTATATATATATATATATATATATATATATATCTATATATATATATATATATATATATATATATATATATATATATATATATATATATATATATATATATATATATATATATATATATATATATATATATATATATATATATATATATATATATATATATATATATATATATATATATATATATATATATATATATATATATATATATATATATATATATATATATATATATATATATATATTAGTATTTTGTCCATCCATCTTCGTTCCTGATGACGGACTGCAATCTGTCAGGAATAGATGCAATATTATTTTCAAGTATATGTGGTTTTCTACGCTATATTTCCCAAGATCCAAAGGCATGGTGCAAAAGTTACCTCCTCGTTCTCATCCTTTGAGAGAACGAGGAGGCAACTTTTGGAAATTGATTACCATATATTTTCAATAATATTTAAATCACACTCTCTTGGTGGCCATAGCAAAGCATCGAGAATCTTCTTATGTTCTGCGAACCATTTCCTTTACTTAAATGTAAAACTGGAAAAAATAATTTTTTTCAATTTGATGAAGAAAAAAAATTATTTTTAATATCTCTAACGTCAAAAATACAACTTTATTATTTATTTTGACCTGCCTCACTGTCACCAATTTAATTATCTTAAAAGTTTTTAAAATAATTAATATTTCTTAACATTTTTTAAATCCTACAAACTAGTTTGACTTAACCTAACCTTGACATGAAAGGTTAAAAGTGTACCTACGCTTGCTTTTTACATATTTTAAATAAAAAAATGAAAATAGCTTTTACGTTAGTGCGCTGCTATATATATATATATATATATATATATATATATATATATATATATATATATATATATATATATATATATATATATATATATATATATATATATATATATATATATATATATATATATATATATATATATATATATATATATATATATATATATATATATATATATATATATATATATATATATATATATATATATATATATATATATATATATATATATATAAAAGAGAGAGAGAGAGAGAGATAGAGAGAGAGAGCGACTGGCGAAAGAAAAAAAAAAAAAAAAAAAAAAAAAAAAAAAAAAGGGAAAAAAAAAAAAAAAAAAAAAAAAAAAAAAAAAAAAAAAAAAAAATTGTCAAATTTTTTTTAAAACTTACCATTTTTATTCAAATCGTAACCTTGGGATTAGAAAGTTTGGAAATCAAAGTTTTGCCACAGACTACTGAAAGCTTTCGACAAGTCCAGCGCGATAGCAATAAATTCACCGAAATGACGAAGAGCGGAGAAACAAGAGTCAGAAAGAAGGGAAAGAAAATCACCAGTAGAGCGTTTCTTTCAAAAGCTATACTGACGAATTGAGATGTTTCCAAATATTAATGTTAAGGATAGATTTAAAATCTTTGGAAATAACGGAGGTTAAAGAAATTTGAGACGATAGTTAGAGGGTTGAGAGGGGTCCCCCTTTTTCGGCATAGGCTGAATGAGCGCACGTTTACAGTAAGAAGGGTAGGTTGAAATAGAAAGACATAGACGAATAGTTTACCAAGGAAGGGTGCAAGCTCTGAAGCAAAAGTTTTGAGAACCACAGGAAGGATACCATCAGGACCGTACGTCTTGTTAGTGTTAAGTTTTGAGGGAGCAGAAAAGACGTCTTTAAAAGTGATATATATATATATATATATATATATATATATATATATATATATATATATATATATATATATATATATATATATATATATGAACCGACCGGGGCCCCGGCCCCGGCCAAAAATCAGGGAAAACCGGGGTTGCCGGCCGGGGTTAAAATGGCAAATTATACTTAATTTTTTTTTTTTTTTAATTTTCAGCCGATTCTGCTGAAACTTTCAGTTATATAGATTTTTTACCGGTAAGAAAAGTCCATTTTTAGAGTTTTTCGGAGTCTATTAAGGTTAAATTTTTTTTTTTTTTTTTTTTTTTTTTTTTTTTTTTTTTTTTTTTTTGAAATTTTACCCTTTTTATGAATGGCGGTGCCAAACCACTTTTTAGAATGAGCTGAAAATTGGACTATTTATTCAAAATTAAATGGGATACAAAAGTCTCTAATAGACTTTTGTTCCCAGAGTTATAGGAAAAATGTTATAAGCCAAAAACTGACCAACTATAGAAAAAAAAATTTTTTTGAACTAAAAAAATCCACCTTTTCAGACCAAATTTTAAAAAAAAAATACAAATATGACATTTCCTATTTTTGGTGTGTATAGAGGAGGGGTGGGGCTACAAATTCCTCTATGTACTTTATTCGATGACATTCGTTGGTTTTGAGATATAGCCTTCAAAAAGGTCCATTTTTGGCCAAATTTCAAAAATTCCCAAAGTTTGAGAGGCTATATCTCGCTTCAAACAAAGAGCATTTAAATATGCACTAAATAAACTAAAAAAAATAGTAGGTAGCGTTTTTTATAAATAATTTTTTCCTCCAGAAGGGTACGATTTTTGCAAATTTTTTTTCAAGTGCTTATAAACTTTTTTCTAGACGTGATATCAAAAACCTATTCCCACCAATGCAAGAAATTGGGGCAAAGGTATTCAGCTAAATTTTCAGCTCATGTGGACCAGTGGTTTGATCCAGTTATTCATTTTTTTCAACTTTGGGTCCAAATAAGTTTCAAACCGTTATAGACTCAAAAAAAATGCTCGAAATCAACTCAGAACTTCGTGAAAAAATTTACACACTTTGAAAATTTCAGCTCAATCAGTCAAATAATAATAAAAAAATTTCAAACAAAATATAAGGAAATTAAGATTTTTTTTCTTTTCTGTTTCTTTTGACCGCTCCTTTTCTGCAAGTGAATGTTCATCTATGTGTTTTGATTTTAGATACTCCAAAAAGATTTGGTTGAAATTTTTTTACTTGTAGCACCCGGAGGTTCTCTTCTAATTTTCTGACTGCAGATGTTAACATTTAGCTATTTCGAGCCTATCCTGAAACCTTGTAAAGTATTCAAATCCTGCAGAAGCTGATCTTTTAGCCATATTGACTGAAAGTATAAACAAAATAATAATTTTTAAATAATGCTGCTAAATGATACAAGTTTGATACACTGCAATAAAATAACAATGATATGTATAAATACAGGTTAAATTGATAATTTTATATCTTACATTTTTTCAAACTTTACCTTAGGGTCTTACTTAAGTAAACCTGTTAAATCACTATAATGAATTGGACAATTTTTTTTTTTTATTTTTGTACATTTTTTAAACTTTAACTATTTAAAACTGTAATTTTTTGATTTTTTTTGTGGAGAAAAGGCAAATAATCATTAATTTAAGTGAATGTTGGCTATTCTACTCCTTCCTTACAATTAAATAAACCTTATTTCTAATTTTCTTAACTTTAAATTTCAGTGCTTTTGACCTCTTTACAAATTTTTGGAAACCCCGGCCAGAACCCCGGCCCCGGCCAAATTTGGGTGACCCCGGCCCCTGCCAAATTCCAACCCCGGTCGGTCCCTATATATATATATATATATATTTAGTGATGGATCGGATGTCATTTTCTAATTTACGGATGCGGATGCGGATGCGGATGCGGATGTAGAATTTTGGGGAAGTGCAGATGCGGATGCGGATGTGGATGTTGAATTTTCAAAAGTGCGGGTGCGGATGCGGATGTTGAATTTTCGAAAATGCGGATGCGGATGCGGATGATGCCATCCCTAATATATATATATATATATATATATATATATATATATATATATATATATATATATATATATATATATATATATATATATATATATATATATATATATATATATATATATATATATATATATATATATATATATATATATATATATATATATATATATATATATATATATATATATATATATATATATATATATATATATATATATATATATATATATATATATATATATATATATATATATATATATATATATATATATATATATATATATATATATATATATATATATATATATATATATATATATATATATATATATATATATATATATATATATATATATATATATATATATATATATATATATATATATATATATATATATATATATATATATATATATATATATATATATATATATATATATATATATATATATATATATATATATATATATATATATATATATATATATATATATATATATATATATATATATATATATATATATATATATATATATATATATATATATATACTTCGTTATTTAATTTGTCGATACTATAATATATCGAATAATTGTATTTTATCGATATACTCGATTATTTATACATATTTTAACAAGAACTATAAGGCAAAAAACCATTCTTAATTTATCCATATTTATATATATATATATATATATATATATATATATATATATATATATATATATATATATATATATATATATATATATATATATATATATATATATTATATCTTCTCCGGTGGGCAAAGGCCAGAGGCCTACCAAATTCCACCGGAGATGGGGAATAACTATCCTGGTATATATATATATATATATATATATATATATATATATATATATATATATATATATATATATATATATATATATATATATATATATATATATATAAATGTGTGTGTGTGCGTGTGTGTAACTTTATCGTTTTCAAATATTATGCTTACCTAAAATACTGTTACATTTCACACTGTGATCAATGGGCGTAGCTAAAGTATCTTGTTGAAAGACGATTGGATGAGAATTTAATTTTAAAATTATACCCATGTTACTTTGAAAAATGATCGACCCAAGAAATAGTGCATTATTTCTGTCCACGATAGTACATTGTTTAAAATTTTTAATGTAATGCTACTTCCTTTTGCTTAAAAACTTACCAAATTTTCCATTTTATCTTCAAATTTCAACTTCTACTTTTATTTTCAGCTTCAGTTTTCATACCAGTATTTTCATACTTGCATATTTTTGAACTTCAAACTTTTCTTTTTGTCAATTTCAAAATTTTTAAAAACTTGTTTCATAATTTATATTTTCAAATTTTCAATTTCAGCTTACACATTTTCAAAAACTAGTGTCTCAAAATAACATTTCATATTTTGCCCATCAAATCAATTACTTTTCAATTTTAACTTTAAACTTTTCAAATCTTTTGAAAACATTTTTCTACAACTTAACTTTTCAAATCAAATTTTAAAAATTTGATTTATTCAATTTCTGAATTTTTATTTTCAATTTGAAAATTTCTTGCCTTTTATTTTGATTTGCAAATTCTTTAATCTTTCATAACACAAATTCTTTAGCATTTTTCAAAATCCTAAGTTTAAAATTTTAAACATAAAGCTTTTTTAATTTTTAAAAATTTTCTTTTGTAATTCAAATTTCGATTCTCAATTTCAAATTTTGATTTCAATTTTAAAACTGTCGTTTTACCAGAATCAATATTTCAGAATTTTGATAATAACTTTAAATTCATAAATTTTTCTTTGAAATTTTGATATCAAATTTCAACTTTAAACTTTTGTTTGAGTTTCAACTTTTCAAAATCTTCACTTCACTTTGAACTTTGAAATTTAATTTAAATTAACCTTCCTTATTTTTTATAAATTTTAAACTGGTTTCTAATTTAACATGGAAGTTTTTAAAACAAGTATATTGGAACTAAAGCATCAAAATTCCATCTTCATCTTAGCTATAGTAGATAACACAAGAGAACTACAATGCGCTGGTTGCATCACTTTTCCACACTTTAAAAAACTTCCACTCCTCCCGATCTTTCTTTTATATCTCCATTTTTCGTAGAACTTAGTTGTCTTTTATCGAATGTATTAATGTTAGCCATCAATGAACAATATTACCCATACCACACAAAGTAATCTATGGCAGTGTTGATAAACATTTCATATATATATATATATATATATATATATATATATATATATATATATATATATATATATATATATATATATATATATATATATATATATATATATATATATATATAGAGAGAGAGAGAGAGAGAGAGAGAGAGAGAGACAATGACAGAAATTAATCGGCAGGCCTTCCGATTAATCGGTATATGCCGATGATATTGAGATTGAAAATTAAAATACTTAAAGTTCTCACGCTCTTCCTGAGCCCTTTTTGGGTTAATATCGGTCGATATATCGACTTATTGGTGGATCAATAAAACGATTTATAGGGAAAATATCGATATATTGGAGAAAATTTCGATATTGGGAAAAAATCGGTAGACACAAACTATCGGCTTATACCTATATATCAGCATATCGGTCGATTCATCAATGATTTTTCGGTTATTGAGTACTCACGGTTTTCCACGCTCTATCATGTGTACTTTCGGGGCCAGATATGAAGTCTTAGTCGGGGACGGAATTGCAATCAGAATTGGAGCCAGAGTCGGAGTAGAAGTCACAGACATTTCCCATGGTCTTCCCTGAGATTTTTTTGGATTTTCATATGCGTCCCACACACTTTCCTAATGGGTTTTGAGCGAAATTCCACAGCAAAATCTTGTCTGGAGCCACTTCAGGGTTCCAAGCTCATTCATGTTCACATCAGGAATCACATCTCAGAACCCACACTCTTTCATGGTCCCTTTGCTGGACCTTTAGACACCATTTTCAAAGGTCATAGGGTCCCTTCCTTACTGGCTGAAGGAGCAACCACACCACAATTTTTTCATCTTCACCCCATGGACCTTTTTGAGAGACTCATGCATACCCTCACTCTTTACATGCTAATTTTAATAGTTTAAACATATACATCAGATCACCTAACCGCACCTAACCATCTCACCTAATGCAGTCGAAATCGGAGTTGAATCCACAAACTTTTTCCATGCTCTTGCCTGAGATATTTCTGAATCTTCATAACATCTCCAACTTTCCTTAAGGGTAAAACATACCCTCATCAATCAACTTTTTCTCTTCACTCTTATTTCTCCCTTTTATCGGTTTAAAAATATGCACCGTAGCATCTAATCCCCCCTATCCGTCTTTAGTCGCTATATCATCACAACTCTATCTCCTTTACTTCACCTTTGAAATTATTTTTGGCGTATCCTCCTAGTTTTATAGCGATTTTCATAACCCAAGATGTTAAGTCTAATTATGAGATTTAAGACTTGGTATATCACTCACACATTCGTACATACTCTTCTCTGATATGTTTAAGATAACAGAACTTCCTTTTCTAATCTTCGCCATTCTATTTTTAATATTTATTTTATTTTCTTATTTTAATTTTTCCTTTAATTTTCTTTCATCTTTATTTTTTTTAATATTCTTTTATTTATTTTATTTTTATTTAATTTGCAAGTATTTTCATAATGGGGCGCTTTTTTAGATTTATTTCTATAAAATTATATAGCTTAAAGCCTTAAAATAATCACATGCACACACGCACACACACACATATATGCAGCACACGTACACAAACGTATCACGCACATTCCCAAACACACACACATACACACATAAGTAGACAATCAAACATATCACCACTCTTCATTCTTTATATGACCATAACGTTTCTTCATCTTTTAGTTCATAAACTTTCTGCGTTTAAAGAACAAACCTTCATCAGTTCACAAACCTGAATTTTATGATTTAAGATCTGCATGCTAACATTTCATTCGGTTAAGTTACTCATTTTCGCGATTCCAAATCTTTATCATTTCATGATACCTATCTTTTCAATTTTAAGAAACCCATAACTTATCTTTTGGATTTTCCAACCTTTCCATTTTCATCTACTCAACACTTCACCTACTTAACCAAACCCATTTTTATCATTTTAAGAAACCCATAACTTATCTTTTGGACTCCACATCCTTACCATTTTTATCAATTCAATACTTCGGTTACTTCACAAAGTCCGATTTTTTTTTCACTCAACCCCTTTTCCATTTCATATCATAAACCATGCCTAGCAGCCTTACCATTTTGCATATCCAACCCTAGCAAGCCTCACAACAATCCTTCTTCCATGTTTTGAGTACCAATCTTCACATTTTTTTCATTATTATTCAATAACAGCTACCTTATTGTAAACGAGATTTAATTATTACAGTATGAACTATACATCTCCCACTAATTTACAAAGTTAAGACAACAACTTCTAACGAATCATTTAATAATTAGTGCAAAATTGTCTTTTATTAAACCAAGTCGTCTCAAGACGATGGTTTTGTTTTCATTTTGACAAACGTATGTAACCACAACATTCTGATTCAGACAAACCAAAGACTTATTAATGCACAAACATCATCTCATCTGTACCATTTCATTCTATTTATATCTCCCAAATATCATTTATTTTTCTGAATAAATAGTTTTCCTTTTTCATTCAAGGTTTAAAACAAAAAGTATCTAAATTCTTTATCTTAAAACCCCAAAACACCTAAATTCATTGGCTTAAAACAGAAATAAAAATAAATTCAAGGTTTAAAACACAAAATCACCTAAATTGATTGTCTTAAAACACAAAAGCACCTAAATTCCTTGGTTTAAAAAACAAAAATGATTAAATTTCATTGGCTTAAAACACAAAAACACTTAAGTTCATTGGCATAAAGCACGAAAACACCTAATTTTATTGGCTTAAAACACAAAAACTCCTAAATTCATTGGCTTAAAATAAAAAATCATCTATATTCATAGACTTTAAACACAATTACTTATTTTACATGACTTAAACACAAAAAAAACACTTAAATTCAGTATCTTAATGGTTAAAAAACTTAATTTTTATAAGTTAAAGCACAAAAACACTAAAATTCAATAACTTAAATCACAAAAAAAAAATAATTCCTATGATTTAATAAAAACACTTAATTTCCATGACTAACAAAATACACAAATTCAATAACTTAAACGAAAAAAACTTAATTTTCATGACTAAACACAAAAACACTAAAATTCAATAACTTAAAGAACAAAAACACATTTGATTTAAAGAGCTTAAATCAGCAAAGGAGTAAAACACTTACAATCAGGCTCGCACAAACATACACACGCATGTAATTATCCATATATTTAACATACTTATCTTACAAAGCACATAATCCAAACAGACCGATGGTTTCATTTACTTTTCACTTTATTCATGCGCAAACAAGTATGCATTTCCACAGCACTTACCAAAGGCAATACATTTATTTCAACTCTAAGTTTCTCAGTATATTCCTTTTTAATCTACTTGCCATATCTTATATCACTAAGGACGCGAACGAGTCTATGCTAGTGGCTAATTGATCCACAAGAACTTTACATTCATTACTCACCTCAAAACTATTCAACATACGATTAGAGTCTCAAAGCTCGACTTTACTTTACCACCAATCTACGAAAAAATCATTCCGTCATCTACCTCACAAATTATAGAACTTTGCATTTTCATTCAACCTAAACTCATGGCAATTTAACTTATTTCTCTGTTTTCAACTTAATTAAGCTTATATCAAAAGCATAATCAATTCATAAATCGTAACATATACTTCATTTCCTAATTCTAACCTGTCAAATATCTTATTCTCCATATACTAAGCTACTTTTAAAGTTAAAGCACGATCAAATACAAATCAACATCGCGCTCTCTCTCTCTTTCCTTCTCTATTAAGCAACTTATATAAAATTTGACATAAACTTCAGGCCCTATTCCTTTTACACATCTTATTCTCCAAAAGCGAACAGTCATACATATACTTTTACCTAATTCTTTTAATGTACTATCGTGGACAGAAGTAATCGACTGTGATTGGGTGTGCTTGGCTCGGTCACTTTTCAGAGTAACATGGGTCTAATTTTAAGATTAAATTTTCCTCCAATCATTTTTCAACAAGATATTTTAAGTACGCCCATTGATCACAGTGTAAAATCTACAGTATTTTAGGTTAGCATAATATTTGGAACCGATATAGTTACACACACACAAGCACACACACACACACACACACACACACACATATATATATATATATATATATATATATATATATATATATATATATATATATATATATATATATATATATATATATATATATATATATATATATATATATATATATATATATATATATATATATATATATATATATATATATATATATATATATATATATATATATATATATATATATATATATATATATATATATATATATATATATATATATATATATATATATTAATATAATATATAATTATTACAAAAAATGGCTCACTAAATTTCGGAACACACACTGGACACTAGAAATACAAACCTTGGATCTGTCGAGACGGAAGACTTGAAGAGGGGAAGATTAAATACAGGAGGAAAAATGGAAGATGGTAGAGATTCCACAGAATAGAGGTGGCTGGAAAAGAGGTACCACAATGGGAAAGTCTAAAGTTTGCCAAGCTCACACAAAATTCATGTGAAAGCAAGGCATTTCTTGTGCTGTGAGGGCGACGCAATGGTGGTGGAATGCAAGAGGTCAACTCCCTCGAGCACCTGCCATTGTAGTACCTATAGAAAAGAGAAAGTGAGCTAACGTCATGTCGCAGAGAAAGAGAGTCAAGTGAGTTTAAAAGTATGAAACAGTTTATTAGTCTCTTAGCCTTAAACTCAAGCTTATCCAAAAGAAGGGTGGAACCGGATCTACCTCAAATGTGAGAATAGTAATCCATACAAGAACGAATAAGACCCTTAAATTATTGGAGCAATTGTTCTGAAGAAAAAATTCCCACAACCTAAACAGAACCCAAGTTTTTAGAGGCCATCTTAGCAACAATTGTGATATGAGGTTTCTAAGATAATTTATTGATAATGTTTAGACCAAGAATATTTATGTTGCTCACAGGTGAGACGGGAGACCCGTCGAAGAAGATAGTAAAGTTGAGAGGTGTTTTTGAGAGAGAGATGTGAAGAAGTTGAATTTTCAGAGATGAATTTTACAAGGTTGCGGTGGCCTCCCCGGGAAATCTCATCCAGATCGGAAAGAATGGAGTCCGAAAGTTGAAAACAAGCAATTTTAGAAGCAAAAGAGGGAGCAGATTTGAAATAAGTAGAAGAATGGTGAGTTGAGTTGTCGGCATAAGAATGAACAGAGTTTGAAGTATAGCTGAGGAGGTCATTGATAAAAAGTAAGAATAAAGTAGGAGAAAGAACAGAACCCTGAGGAACACCTACAATTAATAGGAAAAGAAGAAAGTCACTCCATC
>SEYY01024505.1:112500-120000 GCA_009176605.1 Armadillidium nasatum | reverse complement strand
ATTATTATTAAAATTATTATTATTATTATTATTATTATTATTATTATTATTATTGAATATATTATTATTATATATTATATTTATTATTATATATTATTATTATTATTATTATTATTATTATTATTATTATTATTATTATTATTATTATTATGATTACTATTATTATTATTAATATTATTATCATTATTATTATTATTATTATTATTATTATTATTATTATTATTATTATTATTATTATTATTATTATTATTATTATTATTATTATATTATTATTATATTATTATATTATTATTTTGTTATTTATATATATTATATTATATATATATATATATATATATATATATATATATATATATATATATATTATATATATATATATATATATATATATATATATATATATATATATATATATATATATATATATATATACGTTATCAGTCAGAGTAATCCCAGTGTCCGCTGAGCTTTCATCAGAGTAAGTTTGTGTCATTTTTTTCCCTACGTTTTCTTTGATAGAGTAATTTTAAAGCTTTTTTTTTAAAAAAAATAATTTCTCTTTAAAAGAAATTTTTCAAGTTGGTAATAAACTGAAGACTTAATAACCTCGATTCCTTTTCAATTATTTATAGGAATGTTTTTTTTTTTTTTTTTTTTTTTTCGAAAGATAGTTTAGTGAAAATAGTTTTTGTTATTGTACTGGTGAGCTTTTATTTGTATTAATATTACTTGAAAAAGGTATTTTATATATATATATAATATATATATATATATATATATATATATATATATATATATATATATATATATATATATATATATATATTATATATATATATATATATATATATATATATATATATAGTATAAAAATAATAGTAAAAAATAAAAAAATTTTTTAAAAAACAAAATAAAATATTAAAAATTTCATGATGATGATTGATAATAGTAATAATAATAGTAATTAATAAATAATAATAAGCATAATAATAATAATAATTATAATTATTAAAATAAAAATAATAACAAAAATATCATTATAATAATAATAATAATAATAATAATAATAATAATAATAATAATAATAATAATAATAATAATAATAATAATAATAATAATAATAATAATAATAATAATAATAATAATAATAATAATAAATAATAAAAAAGAAAAAGAAGAAGAAAAAAAGAGATTAATAATAATAATAATATTAATAATAATAATTATAATAATAATGACAACAATAATAATAATAATAATAATAATAATAATAATAATAATAATAATAATAATAATAATAATAATATTAATAATAATAATAAAAGTAATAAGAATAATAAAAATAGTGATAATGAAAATAGCTACTACTACTACTACTACTACTACTACTAATAATAATAATAATAATAATAATAATAATAATAATAATAATAATAATAATAATAATTTACAAATACTAATTCCAATTGACTGAAAATATCGTGACTGACAAACTCTTTTAATGTTGAATTTAAATGCTCCAAAATTCAATTGTTTTTTACTCTTCGAAAAATGTTATTTCAACGAAATATTAAAATAAATAAATAAATAAATAAACAAATAAATAAAAATGAAAAATAAAACTCAAATAAAAATAGTTTGTCTTTATTTATTTTATTTTTTATTATTATAATTATTTTTTGGTGTGTGTGTGTGTGTTTTCATGTTCTTATTGCAACTAGAGTTGCTGTTATTATTGCGTTGTACTTTTTATGATAGTGTCTGTTGACAAAAGTTTCATCCTTGACAAAAGTTTCATTTGGGCAAGAATTGGCAAAGATTGACAGGTTAATTGGATTTTGAGGGAAAGAAAAGGGTGTACTGTAATGCTATGCTTTGAGACTGACTAGTGCAGTATGTTTTTTAAAAATATTTTTCACTACATAGATGTTGAAGAGTGGTGCGAAAAATTGTGGTGCTTGCCGCCATACTATATATATATATATATATATAATATATATATATATATATATATATATATATATATATATATATATATATATATATATATATATATATATATATATATATATATATATATATATATATATATATATATATATATATATATATATATATTCCATACAGAGATGGAATATATTAAAATACTTTTCCATTTTAATTTATTCCCAAAGTTTCAAGGGGAAAAAAGTATTAACGAGTATCTCATTAATATCTTCAGATCCATTCTTCATTTTCTTACTGTACCCAAACAAAATATATACTTAAAACTTTCGTATATAGAATCACTTATATTTTAACTTAATAGAAATATTTTTACTATAATTGCAGCTACATTCCAGCAATGACAGTTCATTCTTATAAATTATAACTCCTTCTCAATTTAAATTTTCTTCAGACTCAAGGAATCTCCCCCAGTGATTCTCAGATTCTCAATAATTTATTTAATTAAGTATAGCAGCCGTATTGCGGTGTATGAAGGCCAAACTGGTCTACAATTAAAAGTGAGGATTGATAAGCATAGAGTAGTTTCATTTAAAAAAGATCTTCCTCTTTGATTTCCTATGCACTCTGCCATAAAAGACCATGGATATACCCACCCTTTTTCTTCTTTTACTTTCTCTATTCTTTAACATGCATCTTCTCTTCTTGATCGTAGGATTTTGAAGCTTTATATATAAAAACTCATTCCCCATCCTTAAATGATCAAGCTTTTTCAATAAAGAAGCCATTTTTCTCAAAATAGTCCAGCCTTTTTATTTTTGCTATTTCAATATCAATATTATTACTTTATCATTTTATTTTAATTATTATTATTTTAAATATCTAATATATGGTTAATGAATTTATATTTTGATTGTATTTTAAAATAGAAATTTGTTATTTTTAGTTTGTGCTTAAGAATGACCGAGGCGCGGTTTGAAACGTTCACAGTGTATTAAATGAATATGTGGAAACCCTTAATATTGGCTTTAACCTTTCTAATTAGATTAAGGTTTACTAGGAAAGAAGCTATATATATATATATATATATATATATATATATATATATATATATATATATATATATATATATATATATTATATATATAATATATATATTATATATATATATATATATATATATATATATATATATATATATATATTATATATATATATATATATATATATATATATATATATATTTTAGTGTGTCTTGCGCATTTCGCATCCGCATCCGCATTCGCACTTGACGAAAATTCAACATCCGCATCTATATCCGCATCCGCAAATAAGAAAATATGACATTCTAATCCATCACTATATATATAATATATATATATATATATATATATATATATATATATATATATATATATATATATATATATATATATATATATATATATATATATATATATATATATATATAATATATATATATATATATATATATATATATATATATATATATATATATATATATATATATATATATATATATATATATATATTCCCCTATTCTCTCTCTGACATACAATTATTCTTGCTCGTTTGTATCCCACTGTATAAATATTTACAAAAAAGGGGCTGAAACGCATTCCTCATGTCACACCACAAGAATTTTAGATTAAGTCATCATTTTTGACAAGATAAAAAACGAACAAGGTACAAGAAAATTGCCTTAAGGGATGCCAATTATTTTTGGTGATCTATAGTCAAAAAGGCACTAAAATATTTGATAGCCTTTCCGAAGGGGGAGCTTCTTAATGGCTTATTTAAATGACGCTTACTGAGGCAGGGAAACTGGTTGGCCACATTTTTTTTTTTTTTTTTTTTTTGGTGCAGTTATAAAAATAGTCGAGTTTGCGAGTTTGAAAGTCTATTTCTGTACATCCTGTCCTTTAAATATGTTTATATGGGGAAGTGTATTTTTGTATCGAAGAGAGACAGATATAGAAAGGAGAGAGAGAGAGAGAGAGAGAGAGAGAGAGAGAGAGAGAGGAGAGAAGCAGAGAAAGAGAGAGAGAGAGAAAGAGAGAGAGAGGGAGAAAGAGAGAGGAGAGAAGCAGAGGGAGAGAGAGAGATATATAAAGAGAGAAACAGAGAGAGAGAGAGAGAGAGGTAAAGAGAGAAGCAGAGAGAGAGAGAGAGAGGGAAAGAGAGAGAGAAAGAAAGTAGCTTGACTGAAATATGTTCAACCAACTTAAAAAAAAAAAAAACAGGTTATTTACACTTTGCGTTCCACCTCTAAATCATCAGCATAGTAGGTAGGTCCTTGTGGCTTCACACACTTAGTCTCAAGTTCCTTCCTTTGCTGGAGATACTTTTTTAAGACTCTTGCTAACAGATGCTTCGCTTCATTTGATATATATATATATATATATATATATATATATATATATATATATATATATATATATATATATATATATATATATATATATATATATATATATATATATACTATATATATATATATATATATATATATATATAGATTATCAAATACTCTGTGAGTGAAAGGGGATAGCAACTGACCTGTTTCCTTGTACCCAAGTTCATTCGGGGTGATACATTGAGTTAGTCTGCTTGGCAAGTTGTTCATGAGCTTTCTGTTTGAGATTTCCTTTTGTACTGTCGTAGTACAGAGGTAACATTCTGTCTTCCCAGCTTAAGAGTCAGGGTTCGAATCTCCATAAATAGCAGACTTCGATATATATATATATATATAATATATATATATATATATATATATATATATATATATATATATATTATATATAATATATATATATATATATATATATAATATATATATATATATATATATATATATATATATATATATATATATATATATATATATATATATATATATATATATATATATATATATATATATATATATATATATATATATATATATATATATATATATATATATATATTATTTATATTTGCTGTATTTAAAAAACTCATGAATATTCGAAGGGGGAAGGGGATTTACTGCACTAGACTCATACCAAATGCTTAAGGGATTGGGGAATAAGAACCCCCTCCCCCCTATCTCCCCCCGAGATTTTTTCGAGGTGTTTAAAATGAAAATTTGTTTTATTTGAAAAGATGGAAGTAGCTGGAAACTTCCTTCTTTTTCAATAGCCAATTTTGAACCTGAATTTCACGAATATTTTCCTTCATGAATATTTTTTCTTCATGTCATTCCCATGCATACATGCGTACATATTTCCATATAAATAACTTACACCCATGTGTATATCCACATACATGTACAAACCAAATAAAAAAAAGAGAAATCGAAGCTTTGAGAAAAAGCGAATGATTTTCATCCAAAAAAAAAGAGAGGATTTAAGTGTCCAACTCCCTCGGGATTAGCTCACACGATGGCACGGTTTGATTGGCTGTTTAGCTTGCCATTATATCTTAGTTATTCTTCCAATTGTGGTTGAGGTCATTGAACTCTCTAGTTAATAACATTTTTATTATCATTTACTACTCGTTTGTATCTTAGTTATTCTTCCAATTGTTCTTAAGGTCTTTGAACTCTCTAGTTAATAACATTTTTATTATCATTTACTACTCGTTTGTATCTTAGTTATTCTTCCAATTGTTCTTAAGGTCTTTGAACTCTCTATTTATAGCATTTTTTATTATCATTTACCACTCGTTTGTATCTTAGTTATTCTTCCAATTGTTCTTGTGGTCATTGAACTCTCTAGTTAATAACATTTTTATTATCATTTACCACTCGTTTGTTTCTTAGTTATTCTTCCAATTGTTCTTGAGGTCTTTGAACTCTCCAGTTAATAACATTTTTATTATCATTTACTACTCGTTTGTATCTTAGTTATTCTTCCAATTGTGGTTGAGGTCATTGAACTCTCTAGTTAATAACATTTTTATTATCATTTACTACTCGTTTGTATTTGTGTATGTGCTGCGTAGTGGAGTGGATTGATAATTATATTTAGTTATTGTTATTTACGTTATGTTCACCTATTACTCTTTATATATGTGTAGTGTAGGTGTTAGATAAGTTAATTTACACACTTGGTAACCAAAATAGGTGTATTTTTAGCTGTTTTATTGTTTTATTTTAACTGAAATTGAGGATTTTGGCAATAAATTGACGCTAAAAACACCATAGCATTTATTATTTTAATGCATAATACAAAAATAAAGTTAAATTATTTTCATGATCTTCATAGAGCTTTGCATTACTTAATGGCGTAGTGGGATTTAGATTAACTGGGAGGCTAACATCATTACTTCCACCGATAGTGGGAGATGGATAGACACGAAATTTATACAAAAATGGGGAAATAAGGGGTAGTTTTATGAAAGAATAAAAATAATTTTTTATTTCTAATTGAAATTTGATATTTTTAGATTAATAAAATAATGTTATCTCAACAGTATAATAAATATATGTATCTACATAATTTTTTTTTTATTTTGTGGATAATTTCTATTTACTGATAAATTTGAAATAAAGGGTAGAAAAATATATTTTAAATGCCTTGTAATTAATTAAGAGTTTATTTGATTATATTCTCTCAATCTTTAAGGTTTGCAGTATTAAATATGAACGGAGAAATAGATAATCCTATTGGGCTAGAACCGTGAAGTACAAAAGCAGTTACGACTAGAAATAGATAAATAGATGCTTCCTGTTGGGCTAGAATTGTGAAGTACAAAAGCAGTTACGACTAGAAATTGATAAATAGATGCTCCCGTTGGGCTAGAACCGTGAAATACTAAAGCAGTTACGACAAGAAATAGATAAATAAATGCTCCCTGTTGGGCTAGAACCGTGAATTACAAAAGCAGTTAAGACTAGGAATAGAAAAATAGATGCTCCCTGTTGGGCTAGAACCGTGAAGTACAAAAGCAGTTACGACTAGAAATTGATAAATAGATGCTCCCTGTTGGGCTAGAACCGTGAAGTACAAAAACATTTACAATTATCAATGAAAAAAGTCGCGATCCTTTTTGTTCTAGAACAACTAAGTAAAAACAGTTACGTTTAGAAATAGATAAAATAAATGATCTATAGTAGTGCTAGAAATTAGTAAATATGAAAATAGTTACTACTAGGAATGAATAAATAGATGGTCCTCTGTTGTGTTAGAACGCACTAGGTATAAAGAATTTGCGACAAGGAATCTACAAAATTTTGATCCATATCGTGCTAGAACTAACAAATTGACAAAAAAAAAAAAGTTACTGTTATACATATTTCTGTTGGCAAGTATTAAAAAAAAATTAAAAAAAAAAAAAAAACATTAAAATGTGATGTCTCAGCAATTAAAAGCTTAACTGAAGTGACCAATATTATTTATTAGAGATATAAAACGTTAAAATTTAAAATCCACGTACCTGAAATGTTTAGCCTGGGCGTAGCGTCAACAAAGAGTTCCAAGATCTGAACGAAGTTTTATACCAAGAGATCGAAAAAAAGGAAAAAAAAAATTATTTAATTCTCTCAATATATAA
>SEYY01024505.1:52500-105000 GCA_009176605.1 Armadillidium nasatum | reverse complement strand
ATATATATATATATATATATATATATATATATATATATATATATATATATATATATATATATATATATATATATATATATATATATATATATAGTTATTTATTCTGTACTATTTTTAGACCCATCTCCATGCAATCCTCGAGTCTTCCAAAATCCTTTAATTCAAGTACTATAATCATTAATTTTAAACTTCTTTTTTCCCATAAAAGGTTCAGAGAGCTTTCATTACAACACTTGTGACGTCACAGTTTCTTCTTGTGACGTCATAAAAAAAGGGAGGGACTTATCTGTCCAAAATTAGATGCACTTTCTAATTACAAATTATTCATGGATATATATATATATATATATATATATATATATATATATATATATATATATATATATATATATATATATATATATATATATATATATATATATATATATATATATATATATATATATATATATATATCAGTTGTTGTAGATAGTCATCTTTCATCTATTAATTCTATCTATACAGTAGTGCTACTCTGAGTTTATTAGGTTATTGTCTTTTCAGGTATGCAGTGAAAGAGGGTGGAAGAACTGGGACTTAAAAGAGTCAACTATAAATTCAGAAAGTAGCTCCACACCTCAATGGAAAATTTGGTGGCGTCACAGTTTTCCAGCTATAGTATACAAACGCTTAAAACAAAATCAGGTAAAATGACGTCAGATCACGTGTGCACAAAATTTGTCGGTTTTTAATAAATTAGAAAAGGATCCAATGTTGAGAAAAAATTTATTTTCATTCGATTCTCCTGAAAATTTCAGTACAGATAGCTTTTTTCCCGACGAAAAAACTCCATTCCTAACGTTTTTCCGATCGATTAACCGTTTAAATTTTTTTTTTTTTGAAATTTAAGGTGTGTTTAAATCTACGGTGAGGCCGCATAAAAAATTTTTGGTCTGAAATTTGGTATGTGCATTTTTAAATCTATTGGCTACAAAAACTTCTAGCAAAGTTTTGTTCTCTGCGTTGCAGAAAAAAAGTTATATGTCCTTACTTGACCAGGTGTCGAAATTTTCTTTTCCAATTTTGAAAAACACACGTTCGGACAAAAAAAAAAAAAAAAATTTTTTAAACCCTGTGTTGAAATTTTTTTTAGCAGTTGAATAGAGGAGGGATGGATCTAAAACTTTTATTTAAGGCACATTTAAAACCTATTTGTTTCGTTCGAGATATAGCTTAACGAAAATGGCCAATTTTCGAAGAAATTTCATAAGTTACAAAGTTTGAGAGGCTGTATCTCGAAGCAAACAAATAGGTCTTAAAAGTGTCTTAAATAAAAGTTTTAGATCTATCCCTCTAAACAATATCCAAATTTAAAAAAGTTTCAACACAGGGTTTTTTCTTTTTAATTTTTCTCCGGAAGGGTATGCTTTTTACCATTTTTTTCAAAAAAAAATTTGAACTTCTATAATCAATCGCTATCAGTAATATTTCAAAATGTTTTCTCTTGGAATTGTAGAAATTGGGGCTTAGAATGTATAGTGAAGTTTTCGGACCATTCGGACCATTATTTTACCACTTCTATTCATTCTTTTTTTTTGAATTTTGACCCCCTATAACTTTTAAACCTTTAGAGACTCAGGAAAATGTCAGAAATCGAAAGTTCTTAGATTTAAAAAATGCATGTACAGTCGTGAACAGAAGTTCGTTCCTATTAGGCTGGAAATAAATATTTATATAAAATGGTAAATCATCCATCGGTCAAATAATAAAAAACTTTTTTTGAGATTGGATCCTTTTATTAAGAAGCAGAACATTTACTGATATATCAGTGTCTTCTATCATTTACCATATATATATATATATATATATATATATATATATATATATATATATATATATATATATATATATATATATATATATATATATATATATATATATATATATATATATATATATATATATATATATATATATATATATTATATTATATTATTTATTAATTTTTTTTTTTTTTTTTTTTTTTTTTTTTCAAATTTTTTTGCACTATGTAGTTAGTATACTACTGGCCTTGTATTACTATTTATTTATTTATTAATTATTATTATGATTATTATTATTATTATTATTATTATTATTATTATTATCATTATCATCATCATTATTACTATTATTATTATTATTATTATTATTATTATTATTATTATTATTATTATTGTTATTGTTATTATTATTATTATCTTTTTGGTATACTTCTTTAGGTTTTAAATCACATCTCGCGTGCCAACGGTCTGTGTCGAAAAGACTCCCTGGCCCGGACACTTCAGAAGATGTCCAGGGCCTACCCGCAGGCCTTTGATTTTAGGTATTATTTTTATTAGTAAAAATAGATAAATAATAATTAAATATATTAATTTTTTCATTTCCTTAATTATTTGTTTACAAAATGTTATTATATTTTTTCCATTATTATTATTATTGTTATTATTATTATTATTATTATTATTATTATTATTATTATTATTATTATTATTATTATTAATTTTATTATTGTTATTTGTGGTAGTAGTATTAGTAATAGTAGTAATAGTTATAGAAGTAATAGAAAAGAAGTATTTGATCTCTATTAATATTAATATTTTATTATTATTATTATTATTAGTAGTAGTAGTAGTAGAAGTAGTAGTAGTAGTAATAGTAGTAGTAGTGTCATTATTATTATTATTATTATTATTATTATTATTATTATTAAGTTAACATTCAATGTGTGTTAAAGTTCATTTGCCATAAAATTTAAATTAAAAAAAAAAACTAAATTTTATTATAAATTTTACTAAAATATTTCTTTTACCACAAAAGCCCTTCAACATTTCTGTTGCCTTGTGAATATACCAAGCTTGTGGCTGAATATACAAGAATATTATACAATGCCAAAGCACTAAAAAACAGTGGACCCCCATCCCAATCGGATGAACAAACTCTCAACACCAGTCCAAGAAGTTCAGAAACAGCAGAAGATTCACATTTAAACATATGGATATGTAAACCTACTGGAAGTTCTCAAGGAAAAGGGATATCTATTTTTCAGGTACAGAGTTCATAATTACTCTATCAGTTCTTGATTTTCAGGTACAAGTAGTATAGATTGCACTTTCTCAGGGTGCCAAATTCTGTTGAGAAGTAGCTAAATCTGGCAACTTGTCCGACCTCACGTTCTTTCATGAGGTTATTTGTTGGGGGGTTCATAATCTTTTCTCTATCAGTTCTTGAACAAGAGGTTTATGACTTGAATTATGGTTAAGTAAATCTTTTCTGATTCAGAAGAAAAAAATCTATTAATTTAAAAGTAATACAACAATTTTTTAAGTAGAAACCTTAAATATTCTTTGTTCTATGTAATTGATAATTTCTTTATTTGTTCTCTCTCTCTCTCTCTCTCTCTCTCTCTCTCTCTCTCTCTCTCTCTCTCTCTCTCTCTCTCTCTCTCTCTCTCTCTCTCTCTCTCTCTCTCTCTCTCTCTCTCTCTGGCAATCTACTCGTCAGTTCTAAGAATAACCTATCTCTTTTTTGCTGTCATTACCGTCTCTCTAAAACACTTTAACTGACACCTAAACATACATGTGTAAACATATGTGCGAATAGATTTACACACCTTTTTAGTAAATAAGTTTATCAAAGCAAAATTCATTAATCACTTTTTTTCGAAAAAGACAATTTTAATCATTACAAGATAAAGACACCAGACTTTAATCAATCGATACAATATATATATATATATATATATATATATATATATATATATATATATATATATATATTATATATATATATATATATATATATATATATATATATATATATATATATATATATATATATATATATATATATATATATATATATATATATATATATATATATTATATAATATATATATAATAATATATATATATATATATATATATATATATATATATATATATATATATATATATATATATATATATATATATATATATATATATATATATATATATATATATATATATATATATATATATATATATATATATATATATATATTATATATATATATATATATATATATATATATATATATATATATATATATGCAGAATCTTCATGAATTATCTTACGGGGGCAGTGCAGTTGTTCAGAGATACATTGAACATCCTCTTTTAATTGGTGGATACAAGTGTGACGTCAGACTTTACGTTTTAGTGACGTCATTTCTTCCATTAAGTATATACATCTACTCTGAAGGAATTGTTAGGTATGTTTTGTATCTTTTAACTTTTAATAATTATTTAAAAAATATAATAACGACTCGTAGTACTTCCAGGTGTTCAAAATCTTCTTATTAATTCGATGTTTTGCATTTTCAGATTTGCAACAGAAAAGTATTGCCTTAAGACCCTTGACAATCCTTTTTGTCATTTGACAAATACCTCAATTAACAAAATGTCTCCAAATTACAAAATGGAGAAAAATAGAGTCGGCACAGGTAAGAAGTAAATTTTTATACGAGAATACAATTATAAAGGAGCAGATCCTCCCAATTTATTCATTGGTTTAAATTGGCTGTGGTTTAAATGGGCAACCTTTTTGCTAGTCTGGAGAGACGAAGTAGTTAACTAGTTAGAGAGTCGCTCACTAACAGAAACATAGTTACACATTGTATGCGATATATATATGTTATAATGTTATTTTGAAAACGTACAGTGCAAATAAAATTTATGTAAATGAGTTCCGATAATACAGATTTACTGACTAGCTAATGCCCTCTTTAACATTTACAAAATTGGTTATTATTATAAGAATATGGAAGAATATTTTGTAATACTTTACTTCTTTCCAAAATCTTTTGGTCCGAATTTTAATTCTTTAAATCAACTTTTTAAACCGTAATAGAGAGGATTTATTTACACAAGCTAACCTCTGCTCTCCATACGTGGAACGTTCTATCTACTTTTGCTGTTTCCATTTTAAATATTTTTTTTCCTTCTTAGAAAAGTCTTTGAATATAAATTTAAAATAAATAAAAATAACATTCTTTTTTTTTTTAAATTAATAAATTTATGCCTTTACTTTATCTATTTACTTATAAACATTTATTTTTTTATTTATTTATTCATTTACTTGCTCACCTGATTCTTTAGGTTGTAAATGGACATTGAGACAGTTAAGGAGGCATTTTAAGGTCAATTGTCAGAACGATTGGCTTTTGTGGCAAAAAGTCCAAGTCCTTGTCACTTTGACTTTGCTCTCGCAAGTGAGTCGAATAGCTTATAATAACAATAACAACAACATAAGCAATTCCTTTGCAGCTTGCTCAGATCAATCCAAATATGGAACCTGTTTCGAGTTGTATGGCTTTGATATTTTGGTAAGCTCATATGTTATTAAACTAATAGCGTTTGAAAATTTCATAGAATTTTTTTTTTTTTTTTTAAATTGCAAATACTGAATCCTTTTCGAATTAAGCTATTCCCAAATAAATCTGTATTAGAAATATTTTTTTTCTGGAATTATTTAAAGTTTTCGATTTTGATTAGTAATTTTATTTTTGAAATTACTCTAAGTTTTCATTTTGGTCAACTGCTAAAATATAATTAAGTAAAATTCTAACCATAACTCAATGGTTTTTCCTCTAGATGCATGTTTTTACTTGATCATATAATCATTTTTGCCATTTCTTGGACGTTAATACTATAACTACCAATACTGTAGTATTATCAGTTGTATTGACTAATTAACTTTAGCAAAATATTTGAATATAAAAATAAGTAGGATAAACATTTAATTTATTATTCGAGAGTATTTTTTCCTACTGTTATAATATTAATGAATATTTTCATCTTAAAACATTAAGTTATTAATTCAAATTTAATCCGGTGATTTATGATTACAAATACCATCATTTTATATATTATATCCTTAGTAGAATACTTATTAAAGTAACTTCTTAAAATTCTCCAATTTCGTTTTCAGATTGATGAAAATTTAACTCCTTGGCTTTTAGAAGTTAACAGATGCCCTTCATTAACTTATGACTGTGACGTAGACCGTGTAGTAAAAAAGCCTCTTTTGCATCATCTCTTCGATCTCGTAGGCCCACCAAAGGTGTCTCAAAGAATAGGAAGTTCCCATCGTATAGCAGGGGAAAGTGCTTTATATTATAAGGAAAGTGGTACAAATCTCAAAGGTTCTTCCTCTGTAGACAAAATATATTCCAGAAGACATAAAAGAGCCAGTATATGTGAAGATTGTGACGATTCCCTAAGTAAATCAAGCAGCTCTGATGAAAACTTATGTCCTTCTGATAATAGCCATAAACAAACTGTAACATATTTAGGATGGAAGAATGAATTTCGAACTTCAAAGTCTGTTAGATCTCCATCAAAATCAAGTTTATTTGGCTCTATTAGTCGTTCAGAAGGGAACATTAACAGGAAAATCTCTTCATCTAGAACTTCCAAACGAAGAAAATCAGCCACGTCTTTAAAGGAAGACATAGCGAATGATTTTGTAGCTGAAGAGACTTGTCGTGATAGTTATGTTCCTCTAACTATTAACTCTACCTTTCAGAGATTGAGGCGTCAGTTAATAATGGATTACACAGTAGCTAACAGATACTATACAAC
Source organism: Armadillidium nasatum (assembly GCA_009176605.1). Classification (NCBI taxonomy): domain Eukaryota; kingdom Metazoa; phylum Arthropoda; class Malacostraca; order Isopoda; family Armadillidiidae; genus Armadillidium; species Armadillidium nasatum. The sequence continues at coordinate 98,356 of SEYY01024505.1, read as the reverse complement.
AGGGTTGGGATGGAACTCACCACTTGAAAATATAGCAAAGCCTTTACCATTTCGTCAAGATGGACGTCCTCAACATAAGCACCCTTCAAAATGTGGAGATTGGATAAGGACTTTTCCGTATAACGCAGCAACTCTTCATGGTAGTCGCAATCCATTGTGCGTGAAAAGTCTCATAACAGAATTACTTAAATACAGGAAAACTTGCGAGAGAACCTTCAGAGAAGCTGAGTCTTCCGATCACGAATCTTTGGATAATCAGATAAGAAAACTTCTTTGGGCAGATCATGTTCTATGGTCACCAAAAACCGTATAACACTTATAATGGCCTTAAAAAAAACAGATCAAGACAAGCATTCAGCTAAAGATTTTACCTTTTTATTCTTAATAATTATTGAGTTTAGTGTTTTTGCTTTATGTTGTCATAGTAGAAAATTGCATCTTTATAAATATAAAAAAGCACACAAACCCAAAACAAAAACATACCTCTGTTTAGGACCTCTACGTTAAACTGATAGTAATTAACTCCATTTATTAACCTTCCTTAAGTTTCTTTTTAAAAATCATTCCTAAACTGATTCTATCAAGTATATAATAAATTTTATCTGAAATTTTATTCTGGCACACTGATGAGGTCTAATTGCAAATGTATTTTTATCTGGCTTTCAATAATTACTCCTTTATTACTTTTTTATTTCTAATTCAATTTCAAGAATTTAAAAAAAATTTATTTTTCATCTTGAAAACAATTTCATCATATTTCAAATATTCAGCTTTCATTAATTTTCCTTTACCATATTACCGAAAGTTAATCTCTGATTTATTTATAAATTCTTTATTTTTAAATTTAAAAAAAAAAAGTTTTTAATCAAATTAGCCTTTTGAATATTCTTAGGTCCGTCCTCAATAAAACTAATTTTTAAATTTATTCACTTAGCTACACTATCAAGAATATCAAGTTTTTATTCCTGTTTCATATCTATATTAGTCTCAAGAATTTCAAGTTTTATTCCTTTTTCATCTCTTAATCAATTCCAAGCATTTCAAGTTTTTATTCCTTTTTCATCTTTAAATCATTTCAAAGAATTTGTTAAAGTTTCAAGAGTTTCTAGTTTACATTACTTTTTAATCTCTAAACCAATTCCAAACATTTCAAGTTTTTATTCCTTTTTCATCTCTAAATCATTTTGAAGATTTTATTAAAGTTTTTATTTCTTTTTCACTTCTATATATAAATCAGTTTCAAATTTTTATTCCTATTTCACCTACAAATCAATTTCAAGTACAAGGTTTAATAAAATTAATCATTCTAATGAATATTCTAATATATGCTTCTCAACTCATAATTACATTTATAGGCTTAAATATAGGATCATAGAAAAATTTCATAATACATATGGCATTGATTAATTTGTTATGTAGTGGCAATTTAGTGCCCGAATATGAACAAGAATATCTCGAAAAATCTACTACAGATGGATGCTTTTAATACTAGGTTTATGTCTCTTCTAAACAAATCAGGAAAATAAAACTACAAAAATAGTTATTGCTCGGATATTTGTAATATTTTTTTCTGGAAAAAGTTTGAAAAAAATTTTAGAATTGAAACTTTGTTCTTTTTTTCCTGTTCATTTTTCCTGTTCATATTAAATTTTTAAATTAGACAGAATTGGGTAATTTTCCCACCTTTTATTTTGGTCATTCTTTGCGTATCCTACTATTAAACCTACATGTTGAGCTTAATTAAAAAATATTTAAAAAAAGAATAGTTGGATACCGAAAAAAAACCTAAGTAAAAAGTGCGTAATTTTTCCAATTCTATCTGTAAAACAGTAAGAGCAAAATTTAAATTTCGACATGAAATTTTTGAACTTTTTCCAGAAAAACTTGAATCATTTGCCCTGCTGATATTATTTTAAAAAAAGGATAGATATAAAAGTTTTACTTAGAGCACTCTCTCAGTGGTAATTAAGAGATAATTGCACTCAAATTCTGGCATCACATTGGCACTACAAAACAAACTGTTAGAGATTCAGAAAATTGGTTGGAATTGAAATTAAAAAAGCTTATCTTATTAGGTCTTTTGGTGAAAATTTGAAATTAAACAAGTTATGACTAAATTCATCTTTCGCAAACAGTGGCTGCGCATAGGTCTTTGAGGCCCCTTGCTAGATCTTCATGAGCCCTCCTATATATATATATATATATATATATATATATATATATATATATATATATATATATATATATATATATATATATATATATATATATATATATATATATATATATATATATATATATATATATATATATAACTGATTTGATTTATATCTAAGGATTTCTTTCTTTTCTTTCATAAGGGTCTTCATCAGGAAACCCCAAAGATCTCGGGCCTTCCTGCAGTGCAGGGTCAGTGGGGACTTTATCGCCCCCACTATTCACAAATTCCACTAGTTTTTCTCTTCCAAAAATTGAAATTTTCCATAAAAATCAGTGTAAAGGAAATTCTGAATCAGTACACATAACGGTCAAGAAATTGACTAAGCAGTTTGCCTGATCAAATTTGTACCTTATTAATAGTTATATAACAAGTTTTTTATGTTAAGGTTTCACATAATTTCCTTTTCAATTCCTATTGTTGATATAAGATCTTTATCATTTTTCTTACTGCCTTTGTCAACTAAGTACAAATTGTGCTGCTATATTCTATGCTATTAGAGTCAATACGCTTTCTTATTAAAAAAAACAACAAAATACTGCCCTTCATTAAAGAGAGTACGTTAATTTGGAAACGGAGGCCTTATGAACTCGTATTACAGGGCACCATTTTGCCGAGTTGTTTTCAATTATTTTGTTCATTTGATTTTAAAAAATTCTTTAAGACAAAAACACTTTTCAATAAATCCTAATAAAATATCATCTTAGAAACAACCTGATCCTGAATTCACTCGGTCATCAATCGATGTTATCTTAAATAGTTTTTCTCAAATTTTCTCTATTGTTTATAGCATTTTTTTCTATGTCGATTTCCTGTATCTTGAAAGCAAAGTATTTTATATGCACGTATGTAATCCTACTAATAATATTTTTTTCTTTTCTTACATCAAATAATTCTGTATTTTTCGTTCATTTGAAATCAGTAATCTGACTATAATATAAAGTAATAATAAAAAAGTGTTAAATTTGTGTATCGAGAAGTAAGGAATAATTTACCCAAAGGGAAAAATCAAAGATTTACCCTCAATTACGAATTTTCAAAAATTTATAATTTTCTTATATTATAATTAAATTAATGTAAAATTTATTTGTTTTCGAAATAATATAAATAGCTTAATTTCTTTTATTATTTTATATTCACTTTTAATTTTTTACTTTCCATTTTCAATAAAATATACAAGGCATAACACAATTTCAAATTAAAAATACATCAAGTTTCAAATTTTATATTTTCAGTACCTACAGTCAAAATTTTAGCCTGAAAATATTTAGATTTTTAGCTTTAACCTTTTATTTTTAGGAAAAATAAATATAAAACAATAGTTTTATGGTCAATTTTCTTGAATGAAAATAAAATAAATTTGTTTATCTTCTTGTAAAATAAGTTTTCAATTGCAATTTTGAGGTCTTCCATCATCTAAACCTTGTTCACTCACATTAACACTTTCGAGAGTATATAAAAGCACTGTTTTTATTTCATCTTCGAAAAATTAAATAAAATGGAATCTGAAGGCTTTCTTTTAACCTTGTTTCGTTAACTATTGTAGACTCGTTTCTGAGTTATTAAGTATACAAATTAATAATTTGATTTCATAAACTGGTACTATTGCAATTTTATTTAAATCTAATTTTAAGCACAGCTTAATTAGGCTGCGTTTACATTAATAAGTGGAAAACAATAAAATTACTATATTAAATACTATTTATTAAAACATTTTTCTCTCAAAAAAGATAAATTGAATCTTTTATTAAACAGAGATATGACTATTAAATTTATCCTAGAAAAAGAAAATTTGAAGATGCTAGTTAAGATTTTTATACATACAGTATTTAAATATATTTTATTCATTTATTTATTTATTTATTGCTATTTCTGAAACTCTCAGTGTTTGATAACGAAAATGGATGAGGTTCAATGTCTGTCGCTAGCTTTAGAAGGGTCTTAAGCCTAGAGGATAGGCCCACCCAATTTTGGATTACACTTTATTTCTGGCAGGTTTTTCAGTAGTCGTTGAAGAAAGAAAAAACTCTTTATGTGAAGAAAAAGAGTATTATTTTTATTATTATTATTATTATTATTATTATTATTATTATTATTATTATTATTATTATTATTATTATTATTATTATTAATATTATTATTATTATTATTGCTATAAATGTATCTTCTTTTTGAGAAACTTATTCAATTATATGGCTGACAAAGACTCATTCGAACACAAAAGAGAAAACATCATTTTTTCAGCAATGATCGCTAATATTATATTTAATGTTTTAGGAATAAATCATTTATTCTAAGAGTACAAAAGGAAAAAAATAGAAATGAAAGTAAAAGAAATTACAATTATAAGAATATTTACTCTCCTCAGCACAGTTTTCAGTGTTTTAAGTTCTCCAGATATAATGGCATTCACAGATTTTCTTATCACCTTTAGCATTTTCGAGAGTTTTGAAATTTTTTTTTCTTTCAATGTTTTGAATTGTACTCAAGTTTCATGCATTTTTTGTGCCTTAAGAAGTTCTAATTACTAATTATTTCTATAATGTTTCATTATAAAAAAAATAAGAAAGGAACCCAATATTGTTCAGCATATTTAGAATTTGTCGTATAGTGCTGAATTACATTTCAAATAAATTTTTACATTAGAGAACGCAAAATAAGGTAAACAATATACATTTTAGAGTGCTAGTTTTGCTTCCCAAATTCATTCTTTGTCAAGAGAATATTAAATAAAAGCAAACAATATTTATTCAAATACTATAATGCGCTGGTTTGGTTATAAATGTATTTTTTTATGTTTAGAGAAGGTGTAAAATGAAAAAAATAATAAGAAAAGAAAAAGTAAAAAACAACATATCGTTGGTTTATTTAAAATTTGGACACATTTTACTCAAGTTATAATTTTAGAAGAGTGTTTTTATTTCGGTTTTATTTATATATTATTCTAAATAACATTCAGTCACTATTATTTTGCAAAATAATAAGAATACATGACGTCTCAGTTCAGATATAATTAATGTATAATAATTTAATTCAGTTAATATTTTCTGTAAAATATGGCGTTACAGCTTAATATTATTAGCTGTGAAACCATTATATCCAGTCGTAATTAGAAATAACAATACAGTATATACAATTTTTAATCAAGAGAACCCTACTATTATCATTATTACATAAAGAGAACTTGAAATCTAATACTGAAAAATGAAATAGATTGCTGCTGAATATGCAATAAATATTTAACAAAACTCGTTATTATCAAAATTTCCCTAATATGATTAAATCTGAAAGAATATTCTAATAATGAACTCGCATTTGTTATGTTCATGAAAAGAATTTAAGTCAATGACTGGCAGTTCAAAGTAAGTGGTAACTTTTGAAAAAAAATAATAGAATAGTTTTGATATTTAATGGGATATTTAATTGTTCCTATTTTTCTCGTGTTCTTCTGTTTTTTGTTTGATTTAATATTAAAAGATTAAAAGTAATTCTTCATTAAAGATTTACTTTACCTATAATACTTTAATTAATGTCTCAAAGATTGTTAAAAATATATTTGAATGTTATTTAAAAAGTCCAGGTATTTTTCTTTTGTTATTATTTTAAAAAAAAGAAGTAACGAAATTTTGATATTTGAAACTTCTTTTAACAGAACAGTTAGAGAGAAAATTGCATACTTTTAGAGCCAAAATATTTCCGGCTCTAGTGGCTACTTTTTTGGCTGATTGAAAATGAAATAAATTGACGTAAAACATCAAAACCGATTTTAGATTTTGTTTGTTGAAGTTCCGCAAACTTTTATCGAATTGAAATATTTTATTTGTAATATGAGTAATGCAGTCAACCACAATGGAGTAGGTCTGGAGCAGCAGGTAATAATTAATTGAATTATAAAGATAAATAAAATTTTAGATTTCTTAGTAATTTGATTGGTTAGTAGGCCCACTTCTTTTCTATTCTGTACGGTAGGCCTAGGTCTGGGCTAGCTTTGAATAGTCCTTAATTGTTGGTTACTTAACCTTTATTGAAAATAAAATAAAAAATATGGTACTTTTTATAACCAAAATTTTTAAAAAAATATCGGAATTAGTAATTTGAAGTTAGTTAGGCCCATTTTTATACGGTAGGCCTAGATCTAGGCTAGCTTTGAGTATACAAAATTGTTGTTTACTCTTAACTTCTGTATTGAAAAAAAAAAACGTTTTTGTTGAATTCTGAAACCCAATTTGTAGTTATTGGCCAGAGGCAGTAGTCTTGATCTAGGACCATGTTCTCAGTGCTGGAAAAGGGGTAATTGTTTTGTCATAGTCCTCCATCTTTGATTTCTATGAATGGGAAGAGAATGGTTGTACCATTATATGTATTCCTATTTTACAAAATATATTTTAATGCATTATTAAAATGTAGTACCAAGATGCTTGTAGGTAATTAGTTCCAAGCCACTGTAGAATATTATTACTCAGTAAATTTGCATTTTAGGTCAATATGCTCGTATTTTGTTGGGAAATATTTAGGTGGAGTTAAGTATTTAAAAAAAAAAAAAGTTATTAAAATTACGAAGATAAAATGATCTGAAATTGGATAATTTGAAGAATGAAAAATCTTTAATAAATTTTTTATGGATAAAATTATTTTCCTCAATCATTTTTATCTAATTTATTTGATTTCAGATTATTTTTTCATATTATTATATATATATATATAATATATAGGTAAAGGTGTAGATTGTTTCTGACTTTCGATTGTCCAAAAATATCGATAATCGAAAATATCGGAGAAGCCTAACGTAAACAAGAACGTTGCCAGAGGTACTATTACACTAGACATATACACAATTATTATTACTTACTTTTCTAGCAGAACCTAATTCGATTTATCATAACCAGAACTACCGAAGATGCCGTAATTTAACCTAAATAATAATAATTTTAATGTACTTATAGTTTATAACATAACCAAAATTTAAGGTATCTGAACTGAAAAGAAATTACACTTATATCTTATATTCGTTAGGTATAAAGTATCGATTAAAATAAAATAACATAAAAAATATTGATATAATAAATATTGAAGGTCAGAAACAATCTACACCTAAGCCTAATATATATATATATATATATATATATATATATATATATATATATATATATATATATATATATATATATATATATATATATATATAGTTTTTTTTTTTTTTTTATTGAGGAAATATAATTTATATTGAAGAAATACTTAGAGTATGGGAAAATTAAATTCAGTAAAAATTGTAGTGAAAGTATTATAATAACTTTTCAATCATAATTAAGCATGGCATTTGTTTCTAATGTCTCATTTCTAATTTCATCTCATATAAAGTTGGAGAGAAAGATAAAAAAAAATATATTCATATTAATATTAGAACTATTTAGTATTTGAAAATGTATGAAAATTATGAAATGCTTATATATATATATATATATATATATATATATATATATATATATATATAATATATATATATATATATATATATATATATATATAGTCAGTATTGTAATACTTGGTACATATATTTAAAGAATACTTACCATTACCTCAGTATTTTGATATGCAGAATAGGACTTCACTACCTCGTGGTCTGCCCCTTTCTCTTGATGTCCTTGAGGAATTTGGTACAGACTGAGTAAGGTTTTATTACAAGGTTCAGAATTCCCCAAGATTTTCCATAGTTAGTGGACCAGTTTAGAAAGTGTCCTTTTATATGAAAATAAATAGGAGGAACCTGTTCTAATGCTTTAATTGTAATTTGCCCAGCACCTACCTATACCTGTTGATAATCTTGTATAATCTGCTTATACTCACAGATGATTTTTTAAAAATGTTTTTGATCTGCTCTTACCTACCTATGATTTCTAAAAATATTTTTGGGCCTGCCCATACCTGCCTGTTATTTATAAAATATTCTTTGGAGCCTATTCATTTTCTCCTAATTGATTTTCTTTAAGGGAAGTGTAGTAGAATAGTAACTAAAATTATATACAAGTAGCATTTTTACCACTTAATGCAGTACTTATAGTATGCACATTTTAAAAACTGAATAACTTACGCAAATTCTATATTGTGAATTAAACTTATTATTCAACACAGGAGAGTGAATTCTTTATCAATAAAACATTTTATTCCAATAGTTTGCTTTAAGAAATGCTATTAAAACTTTGCCACCAAAGCTTTAATCAACATCTCAGCTGCTGAGTCTTTCAGTAATGAAGGATTTAATAAATTCACTTTAAATTTTTTTTTTTTATTTTAATCTCCAAGCTAACATGAAAAAAATCTTCATCTTTCAGTAAAAGTATCAAATTTCCCTGATTGGGTCCAGATTTTAATGAAATACTATTCCACTTTTACTGGTTTATTGCCATGAAATCCTGGGTCTTCACATTGAAACATTTGGTTCCCTGTATGGTCCAGCAGAATGGCAATTGCTCCTCGATATTCTTAAGTGTTTTCTTGTAGAACAGGAGTAAAGCATTGTTAGTTACAGTTCAGATGCAAGATCACAATATTAAAACTGTGATTAACTTAGATACCACAAACATAACTAGATCACATGTCTTAAAATGGTTAACTTCCTACTTGGCTAATAGACTTCATGAATTATTTATGCTCTGTGTGTGTGTGTGGGACAGCTGTGCTCAGAAGAAGCACTGGATACAAGAGTGGCTCATAAATGATAATCTGGTAATTGGTAATGTTAAATACAGTGGAACTCCAATATTCGTCATTAATCCGTTCCTGAGGGGATGACGAATATCGAAAAGACGAATATTGAATAATTTTTTCCCATAGGAATTAACTAAAAATGGATTAATTCGTTCCCAGCCTCGAATTTTGCCTATCTATTCTTTAACAAAAAAAAAAAAAATTAAATCTAGAATCGATCTCCGAAATCATTTCAAACACTACAATTTAACTACAGTACATATTAAACAGCGTACTGCCATAAATAATATGTAATACGCACTGTGTAGGCCTACATAAACGCTAAACACATAAAATTTTAAAAAGAAATTTACCTTTTGGATGAGAAAAACAATGATTGTTATTAAGAGTTTTTATTTTTAAGGTTATAGGCTTTCGTAGGTAGGACGAATATTGATTTTTCGACGAATATCGGAAAAAAAATTACAGGGCGAATATCGGAAAAGATGAATACTGGGTGGGATGAATATTGGAGTTCCACTGTATTGTGAATGAACCAATTTTCAGTCATGACCATGGTAATATTTTACACACATCTTAAGCTTGGGTTGATGGAGTTTGTGAAGGTAATGAATACTGATGGTGATTGTTTTCAACATAATAGGGCCTACTTTTTCTGCATTTTTCCAACAAGATCAAATCAGGGATGTTTAATGGATCTGAAATTTGTACCCTTTTAGATGACCAAGAATTTAAGAAAAATTAGTGTCAGGCAGAAAGACAGTTTGGCTCTCTCTCTTTTATAGCAGTTATAAAAAATTTCCTCCCTAACAAGAAGGTAGACAACTAAGTAGGTTGTTGTTGAAAAATTTATTTGCTTTCCATGATCATGGTGCAACATTAGTGTGAATATTTGTTTCCTGTATAGTCACTCATCAATTCCCTGAAAACTTAGGAGCAATAAAGGATGAACAAGATTAGTTCTTCTATAAGATCAGATGATGAAAGTGATTTGCCAGTGATTATTTACCTATTACTGAGGCATCAAATGAGATTGCCCAGAGGAAGTGCTAAATGCAAGAGCTACAAATGCCATTACTTGCCTGATTAATTTCTAACTGATCTTTGCATATCATCCATATGAATTTTTGTCATTACCTGGTTTTTATATATGATATAAATATATATTTCATTTTCAAGAAAACCTTTTTAAACATACACAGCTGTTAGATGTTTGCTTTAAATTATATGATTTTTTTTTTTGTCAAACTTTCTTTCACATATTTTTTATGAATATTTGAAGTATTTCTTTACCATGAAGAAGGATTTCCAAAATTGTATTCAATTATATCATGGTGAATTGTTTTCTGATAATTTTACATTTTGGTAGAAAATAAAAATGTCTAATTGAACAACTGTAGATTACAGAGAAAAACTAAATGCAAATTTGAAATCCTAGTATTAAAATTAGATTAATACAGGGGCTGGTAGCAATGCAATAAAAATTTTGTTCCTCAATATTATTGCTAAGCATGCATATGAAAAGTTAAGTATTTGTTTAATTGGTACTCTCTAGTTATTTGGAAACTGTTCTTAAAATTTATAAAAAAATTCAGAAATCAAAAGATTTCAGAAACTACAGTCGTAATATTCTATTTAGCAAAACAGAAATAAGTGGCACTTAGTACCTTGAAATTATTGTGTAAATCCAATTCCAAGATCCAAGATTAGGGTCTTTGAGTCAGACTACTATAAAGTATTTAGATTTTTGGAACAAGTTTTATTGGAAAAATTTTCAGTGAGGAAATATTGGAATTATGTAATTTGAAAAAGTAAATGAAGGTAGGAAATTTAAAAAAATGTAAATAGTATACAATATATTGATTTTTTTCTTTACAAATGCTAGATTCTTAGAAATAGGATAAGGTGGTGCATGTAGTAGAGGAAAAAGTGTACATTGTATCACTGAGATGGTAACTGAGACCCTATTATCTGCACCAGCACATTGGTAGGAAAGGTGGTGGTGTTCTTTATATTAAATACACAATTCAGTTTGTTCAGAGACTGGAATTTAAAATTGTTCCAGGGGTTGAATCCCAAGCTCCACTGCATTATTAGACCTAATATTTGTGTATGAAGATTCTTTGGTTAATGTTAGTTTAGGAAAACTTGGGTAATGGTGATCATAATATAATGAAATTTTATATATCCGTATTTTTATTGAAAAAAATAAGCAGATTCCAAATATGTAATTAGTTTTTCATAACTCCAAATGATTACTAAGATATGACCAGTCAAACAAGGAACATACTTTATAAATAACATTGAGTCTTACGTTTATGCGATTTTCTCAAATTGCACTTTTCTGAGAAAAAAATTTGCCAAAAATAAACAAAGACATAGAGGTCTTTCAAACTTTGTGTGAACTAGAGACAGTTGGAGGAAGATATTCAAGTAGTTCGATATACAGGTTACAAATGTGGAAACTTTAACACAAAAGTGAAATTGATAAAAAAAATTGATAATAAAAGTCATTCAAAATACAGGGGGGTTCAACACCCTATAAAAAAAACAAAAAAAAACAAGCATATAGAACCTCATGCAGGACCAAATGATAAAGGAAGGGATACTAATTAAAAAAATTCTTTTTCGGAGTCAATACAAAGAGAATTTTTTAACATTTTGGATGCATTTGGAGGTTCCCTTAAGAGATTTTTCATACAGTGTTAGTGTTTGTTTTATAAGCTATAATTATTACGTTTTTTATTTTTTGTAGGTAAGATTTTGAACATTATGATAAAAATAAATAATAATAATGGCAAAGAAGGTTTTTCTGATGAAGTTTGGGTTCTGTATTAATAAAATATGATCATTTGATTTTGAATCTTGTAGATAGTGAGGATGAGGATTCCCTTGAATATGAAGTAATGCATATATATATATATATATATATATATTATATTATATATATATATATATATATATATATATATATATATATATATATATATATATATATATATATATATATATATATATATATATATATATATATATAAATCAGTTCTGGCCAACAGATTTTCCCCTAAAAATATCCAATTTTGGGGGATTCAAAATATTTCTATATTTTTGATATCCTCCCACATTGTTCATGTTGATTCAAGGAGACTGTTGATATTCAAAATGAAGCTTCCACACCCTGGCTGCTTGTGCTCCAAAACTCATGTGTTTTGTCCAATATTTCTGTATGTGGAAAATAACCTTTTACCTATCATGGAATAAATTTGATGCAAAATTGATGTTAATATTGTATGTTTTTAAACAAAATAAAGAAATAAAAGAAAATATTTGCAACTTATTTTTATATTTAAAATAAATTTTGAAATATATATTTTTCAAAATTTTTGAAAATCGTGTTATATTTTCCCATGAAATAGACAAAAAAAAAATAATAATAATAATAAGTGTTCCAGGGTTAATCACTCATGAACTTGAATAGTGAGATTATCTGTGCATAATTTACTATAAATTTCATGTGCTGTTGGATGTATTACAACAGTTAAAGATGAACATGTTTTAAAATGTGTTAATGCCTGCAGACTGAGCAAATCATTGTTTAAAGTTAAAACCACCAGTGTTGGTGCCACAAATGTAAATAAAGATAATGGTATAGCATTTTTAAGGATAATGGTAAAGTTGCAGTGCCTGATCCAAAACTGAAGCCAGAAGGCAAAATGAAGTCTTTGAAATTGATGTAAAGGCAGCTTAGTAAACAGCCTTCAATGACTGCAATACAATTAAAATATAAAAATTCAGATTTCCTTGTTGGTCTTACCCTTCTAACTGTACAGGAGATAATTAAAATGGATTTAAGCAGTTGCAATTACATGGCTCACTCTAATCCCCTCCTAATTGATAGGTATTCATAAGAAGCTGTTATTATTTTGTTAAAACATGATGTATTGGACTGTCAATGACTTGAAAATTTGCTGTGGACTGTTGAGGCTACTTTATGTGATAGTTAGTGGCTTGAAATGAGAGTACCATCCATCTTGCTCAGATTCAACCATACTTCGAAACAGGGCTGGGGAGCTGGACCCATGGAGTCAAAAGATTTTGGTGGAGCTGGAGCCAGAGCAATTTGTAGGATTGTGGGTGGAGCTGGAGCTCAAAAGAAAGGAAGCAACCCCAGTTCCTAATGTATTCTCTTATATTAGCATTCATTATATTATTCATTATTTTAAATTTTTATTGTAATTCATTACTTCTCACTGAATTGTGAAAAATTTTCTGTACATAACCTCTAATTTTTTGATTTAATTAAACTTTATTCTCTTCATATCCCATATATCACATTATATGATTATATTTTGCAGGCTAATATTTTATTTTCTTTAAAATTGATTTTTAAGTAACATTTTCACAATGAAGGGCAATGTAATAAATCATCAATATCAAAATATTTTTAAAGAGAAATTAAAGAAAATATTTTGCTCTGTCAAGTTGACATAAATGAAGTCATCTGTGGATTGAAAATAAGCTCTAAGACATGTAATTTAAAACTCCATTTGCAAAGTGAACATCTTGAAATCTTTAAAATAGAAGAAGAAGAAACCAAAGTAAGGTTACACCAGTTACCCAAAACACTTCATGTATACAACTTTATTTCAAGATTTGTAACAAGTCAAAAGGTGACGTTATCAATGACAGTTGAAAAATTTAAAACATTTTATCCAAATAGTTGTAAATGAAGGAGTACCTTTAAAAAATTTTTCTCCAGCACTTACTGGATTAAATGGAGAATTAACCAAAAAATTAGACATCTCTATGGAAAGGCATGATGTCAGAAAAATGATGTGAAGCTGAAACAAGTGCTCCATGGGAATTTTTTTCTCTAAAAATGGATGCTTGTACTAGAAAAGAGAATAAATTATTTTACAATAAATATTCAATTAACTCGTATAACAAAGGAAAAACATACTTTTAGTCTTTCGAGAAATGCAAGCACAGCATATATCAGAATTTATAAGAACTCTAGTTGAGTTCTCAAAGAGTCTGAACTTACTAAAGAGTAAGTTATGGATGGATATGCAACCAACATAAGTGCAATAGATATACTCAATGTAGACCCCTCTGAAATAGATAATTCAAATTTTGATCAAATCCAAAATTTGTATCACTGACACAGAAAATTGTGAAGGTGGTTTAGAAATGGAAATAAATGAAATGTTGAATCTGCTTTTACTGCTGTGAAAATAGAATGCATGCGATGTGTTATACATATGTTAGAGCTTACAGAGATGGTTTGAAAGGACGTGTCCATACTCTGGTAGCTAATGTGCATCAAATTACTGTGACTGCATGAACACCAAAAGTTGAAGCTATATTAAAACGTAAAGGTGGAAAAATTGCTATTTTAGACCAAGAAACTAGGTGGGGTAGTACTTACCTAATGATTAAGTTCCTTTTAGAACTAAAGAATAACATTGACATGGCTCATTTAGACATAATAATGATTTAATTTTCAGTGGTGTGAAATAGAAAGGCTTGAAGCATTCATTCATCATCCATTCTTGGTGACTAAAAGATTACAAGAAACAGAGTTAACCCCTGGCTTCTTTTATAAAGAGTGGCAAAAACTTATGCTGACATTTTCTCAAATAGGTGGAAGAATTGCAGATACAATTAAAGAGTCAGTGGAAAAAGAAAGTTCTCCTTAATAATGAAGTATTATTTGCTGCAATCTATGTTAATCCTATGTACCAGATTATTCTGGAAAGATAGCATTGATTAATATATAGCAATTGTAATGGAGCAATATAATACTTCAAAACAATCAGCAACTCAAAAAGAAGTATAATATGCCAGGCACTTAATGTGAACCAACCTTCAACTTTATCATAGTCTTTAAATTTTGAAGTTGAAGCAGCTTATCACTTTGATCTGAAATCCAAGTGCCATTGGACTGAATGAAAAATAGATAGTAATTGAGGATTTTTATTGCCAAATTTAAGCTTGATGTATCTCATGTTTTGTATGTTATGGAGAAAATAGATAAGATGGATCATCAAAGCTAAATGCCTTAAATGCGATTCCACATTACCAAAAAAATAATTCAGAATGTTGCATATACAGCAACTTCAATGCCAACAACACAAATTAGTGTGGAATACCTATTTTTGGCTCTTCTAATAATTCGGTCAGACTTACGAGCCTCCAAGAAAGAGGATCCCATTGAAGTCATACTGTTTCTTAAAACATTCATTTTGAATAAAATTTTGAAATTGTTTATTTCTTTTGACAAGTACATTTTGTTTTATAAATTTGCTTGTATTGATTAAAAAAATGGGACTTTGCATTGTGCGAGCAAAGTTGTTTTGAGTCCCATTGCAGGGGAACTGAATTTGGGCTGATGATTCTGGGTGGTGGTAATTCCTAAATACAACTATGAACCGACCAGGGCCCCTGCTAAAAATCAGAGAAAACCGGGGTTTGCCTGCCAGGGTTAAAATGGCAAATTATACTTGAGGGGACAGTCCAATTTAAATTTTTTTTTTTTTTTTTTTTTTAATTTTCAGGTGATTCTCCTGAAATTTTCAGTGTATATAGCTTTTTCTTGGTGAAAAAAAAAAAAAGTCCATTTCTATCGTTTTTCTGAGTCTATATCTCTATAACTGCTTAAAAAAATTTTTTTGGGGGGAAATTTGACCCTTTTCAAATGAATGGCGCGGCCAAACCACTTTTCGGAATGACCTGAAATTTGGATTGTATATTCAAAATTCTATTGGCAACAAAAACTTGTAACACATTTGTTCCCAGAGTTATAGAAAAAATGTTATATTTAAGCCCAAAACTGAACAAGTATCAAAAATTTTTTTTTTTTGAAAAAAAAAAACACTTTTTCAGTCAAAAATATCTAAAACTACAACTATAACATTCCTTATTTTTGGAGGGTGCATAGAAGAGGGATGGGGCTACAAATTCCTCTGTATACTTTATTTGATGTGATTCGTTGTTTTTGAAATATAGCCTCAAAAAAGGTCCGTTTTTGACCAAATTTCAAATATTTCCAAAGTTTGAGAGGCTTTATCTAGCTTCAAACAAAAAACATTTAATAATGCGCTAAATAAAAATTGTAGCCCTTCCCTTCCCTTCTCTAAACAATATTCAAAAATTAAGAAATTAATAGGTAGCTTGTTTTTTAAATAATTTTTTTCTCCAAAAGGGTACGATTTAAAAAAAAAAAAAATTCAAGTGCTTTTAACTTTTTTTCTAGATGTGATATCAAAAGTCTGATCTCACCATTGCAAGAAACTAGGGCTAAGATTATTCAGTTGAATTTTCAGGATTATTCAGTTGGATTTTCAGCTCATGCGGACCAGTGGCTTGACCCCACTATTCATTTTTTTTCAACTTTGGGTTCAAATAACTTTCAAACCGTTATAGACTCAGAAAAATGTTCGAAATCAACTCAGAACTATTGGAAAAAATGAATATACCCTGAAAATTTCAGCTCAACCAGTCAAATAATAAAAATCTTTTTTAAAAAATATAAGAAAATTAAGATATTTCTACTTGTTTTTTTTTAAAATTCTCTCTGACTGCTCCATTTCTGAGTGAATGTTCATTTTTGTGTTTTGATTTTAGATATCCCCATAAAGATTTTGTTGAAAATTTTTTTCTTGTACCCTGAGGTCCTCTTCTAATTTCCTGACTGTAGATGTTACATTTAACTATTTCGAGCCTATCCTGAAACATTGTAAAGTAATTCCATACTGCTGAAGCTGATCTTTTAACCATATTGATTTAAAGTAAAAGCAAAATAATAATTTTTAAATAATGTAGCTAATTGATTCGTTTTATACGTAGCAATGATATAACAATTATATGTATAAATATAGGTTATATTGATAATTTTATATCTTGCATTTTTTCAAACTTTACCTTAGGGTCTTAATAGGTAAAGCTGTTGAATCACAATTAGGAATCCAAAAAAAAAAATTTTTTTTAAATTTTTGTACTTATTATACAAAATCTGTAATTTTCGGAATTTTTTTCGGAGAAAATGCATATAATCATTAATTTAAGTGAACGTTGGCTATTCTACGCCTTTCTTATAATTAAAAAACCTCAATTAAATTTATATCAAATTTTTTTTTAACCTAAAATGTCAGTGCTTTTGACCTCAGCAAATTTTAGGCAACCCCGGCCCCAGCAAAATTCCAGCCCCGGTTGGTCCCTAAATGCAACTGTATAAGAATTAGGAAAATCTTTAAACCAAAGGTGAAGCCGGATACACTCAAATCAATGGCTCTGGAGCCAGAGCCACATCTAACAATGGCTCTTGAGCTG
The DNA here is from genome assembly GCA_009176605.1 of Armadillidium nasatum. Classification (NCBI taxonomy): domain Eukaryota; kingdom Metazoa; phylum Arthropoda; class Malacostraca; order Isopoda; family Armadillidiidae; genus Armadillidium; species Armadillidium nasatum. The sequence continues at coordinate 81,102 of SEYY01024505.1, read as the reverse complement.
TAGCTGAAACAAATTTCATCAGCTCCCCAGCTCTGCTTCCTGCTTCAATACACATGTTCAACTGCAAAACATCGTGCAAGTGTTATGGTATAGGGTTCCTTTAGCTATGAAGGTGTAGGGAAATTGTTTATACTTCCTAAAAAAACTGAAACATTACATTTATTACAACTGCTGAATGATGTATTCAAGTTGACCTTTGAGAAGGGGAAAAAAATGTTTTTTTTTTTCCCATGCATTATGGGGCTCCTTTCCATATAACTGGTAAAATATTGGAGATTTTGGTGTACCATTTTTTCTTGATTGGTCAGATTAGTCCTGACATAAGCCCTGTATATATATTATATATATATATATATATATATATATATAATATATATATATATATATATATATATATATATATATATATATATATATATATATATATATATATATATATATCCTTAAGTATTCAAAGTTAGACAGTTTCTTCCATGTACCTGTATTTCAAATTTGTAATGTGTGTGTGTGTTTTTTTTTCTTTATTTAAAATGTGGTTATGAACCACTTTCATACATATATAATCATTATTTCCTAACGTTTTTTTTTTTTTTAATTTTTTGAAAAACTTAAAAGTTTAAGAATAAGGAAAAAATAATTTTCTTTTTCAGTTTGCTGGTCTGGGCTTAAATAGCCAAGAAGCCCCAAAATCCGGGGGTGGCCGCTACATACCTCCTCATTTACGTAATAGAGCAAATGAGGGATCTGGATCATATCAAGGTAATATATTATTTTAATATTCTGAAAACTTTTATTAGTAGCAGTACCAGTACCAGCATTTTTCTAGGTACAATGTAAATTAAAATAACTTTGCAGAAATTATATTAATATATATATATATATATATATATATATATTATATATATATATATATATATATATATATATATATATATATATATATATATATATATATATATTCATTCCCAAAGAAAATAAAAAAAATTAATATTTAGTAAAATAAATAAAACTATAAACTTTGTATAAATTTACTTATTGGTAAAAATTTCTTAAAATACAAACTTTCCAAATATACTTAGCAAGTCTTCCATCTTTCAAGTGCTAAATAAAATTTTTTTTTGTCTTTTTAATACCTGAAAGATGAAAGGCTAGTTATGTCTTCTGAAAGCTTGTGTTTTATAAGAAATTTTATAGTTAGTGTGAATTTATATAAAGTTTATTATTTTATTAATCTTTTCTCATAGGGAATTAACATTTGTCTAGTTATTGTGATTACAGTATATATATATATATATATATATATATATATATATATATATATATATATATATATATATATATATATATATATATATATATATATATATATATATATATATATATATATATGGTGGGAAAAGGCCAGAGGTATACCAATATCCACCTTTTGGGAAAATGCCAGAATTCTTGTCGTTAATGGTTGTCATGTCCTGATACACAATGTTTAAAAGTGTGCAAGTTAAAGGAAGTGTGTTCCAGACTTGACCAGTAGAGAATATGTAAGATTGAGCATAGTGGTTAAGTCTGGGGTTGGAGAGTTGGACAGAGAAAGGATAAGACTGTGTAGAAAGTAGTGTTGCACGAGCCCTTAATGGAAGGGGTATGCAATGTGAGAGTTCAGAAGATCAATGTGTATAGAGAGAGTGACGCAACAATTCGATGGGAGAAAGAGATTGGAGAGAATTATTGAGGGTGGAAGAGTTGATGAGACAAAAAGCCCTAAACTCCATCTTCATAAGGAGAACTGTATGAGTGGAACCACCCTAGATGTGTGAAGCATGCTCCATACAGAGGTGAACAGTACTCTTATAAAGAGCAAGCAATTTGGAGTGGCATGAAGAAATTATGAAGGCGCCTCATAACACCCAACCTCTTAGAATCTTGTTAGAAAGAGAAGTAATGTGATCTTTCCAAGAAAGATTGAGAAAGATACACCAAGATTAATAAGAACAGACGAAGGTTTGAGTTGTTTTCAAAGATGTCATTGCTGTGTAAAAGGTTATGTTGAGTAGAAAGTTGGAGGAATTGAGTTTTTGAGGCATTGAAAATGACCAAGTTTTCTCTGCCCCAATTTGAAATATGAGAAAGATTAGATTTAATTTTTACCACAATTTCAAATGCTGTAATGTAAGCCTACTTATGAATATTTTGATCGTACTAGAATTATTTCCTTTAGCAACTAAGAGATGCAAAATAAGCACTGAAAATGTTAGCTGATATTTTAACAATGTTAGCTGATATTATATCAAGTTTTGTTCAGTTTTAATTGAGCCAGTTGTCCTATTCTAATTTTTATAAGTAAAATTTTTTTATTTTTTTATTTTTTATTTTTTTTTATCCTATTACTCTTCCTTGCTAAATTTATTTCCTCCTTTCTCTCCGTCTTTCTAACTGAATGGTTAAATTCATTTCTAATTTTTTTATATTTTCTAAATCCTCCTCCTATCACTACCTTTGAATAATTTAAAACATTACACTTTTCACTGATTTTCTTTCATCTTATTCCACCAACCAGATTTTCTCCTTACCACCTTAATGGGTCTTTTGTATAAACATACTAAATATTAATTATCACTTGCTTGAATCAATGATGAAACTTGACAGCTGGGTTAAGCATGACTCAAAATTATTTCTGAAATCTAATATCTTTTCCTTATTAACTTGCAGTTTTTCTCCAGAAAACTATACTTTTATCGTTTGTCAATTCTAGTTCTAACAGTGCTGTATGTCTTTTAGGATTATGGACCACTTGATTCAAAAGTTGTTGTACAGTTCGATTTATAAATATAAAATTTCTATGATTCACACTATTCAAGTAATTCCACTAAATATCAGGAATATTAAAATCTCTTTTGAATCTTTTTTCTTTATTTAATGTACTGCCTTGATATTCTTCACCACTTGTACATCTTAATTCTTGACTAGGGAGGAGGTTTATAAAATGCCCTTTACAATTTGTTGTGCACAAATATATCTACCCACACAGAATCATCATCATAATTAGTTTAAATGTTACTCATTAAAACGGTTTCAATATTGCTTTTAGCAAAGTGCTATGCCTCCAATATTCCTTCCTCTTTGCTAATGTAAGTTAAATGAATATTTTAGTTAAATGAATATTGAATGAATGAATATTTTTAAAAGAATATTTTTTCTGGAAGATGGCCATATAAAATAAATTATAAATCCATGCTTCAGTAATGAAAATCGTGTCTACATTCACCTCTGTGATGTAACCAATCGGCTTTAATTTTATTCCTAAGGCTCTGGATTTGTGCAGACACATTTGATATTCAGTGTTTTTGTATCACCATTATTATTATATATATATATATATATATATATATATATATATATATATATATATATATATATATATATATATATATATATATATATATATATATATATATATATATATAATTAAGAAATATTTATTGAACAAATGTGATGCAGTACCGTATACCGTTATCATCTCTTTATTAAAGTATAATTCTCTTAATTTTTAAAAAATAATTGCAAAAATGCACTAACAAAGATTTCTATATTATTATTTGTGCACTGTTGTAGTCCGTATACAACGTTTGTTATATACAGGGAGGACAGATGTGCTAGAGTAAGACTTCTAAGTCGAGTAATATCTTTTCTACTTGGATTAGAAGAATACTTTGATGATGATACATTTTTTAATGCTTATATATATATATATATATATATATATATATATATATATATATATATATATATATATATATATATATATATATATATATATATATATATATATATATATATATATATATATATACAGAGCAAGATAGAAATATAAAAGAATTTAGAAGCTACAACAACGATTCTAGAGGAGGAGAGACTCGTGATAGATACGAATCCAGAGATATAAGAAATTGGGATAATTTTCATGGTAAGTGGTTAGGTATTATAATTTCTAGGTGATTCGGTAAATGTTCATTTGAGTTGCTTGTAGTTTTCACACATAAAAAGGTAGATTATGATTATGATAGCAAATTGTGGTCGTTAAAAGATCAAAGGGGGTGAACATTAAATGAAAGGATGTGTAAATGGTTTTAGAAATTTGTTGAGATTAGTACTGTAGGTATAAAAATATTTTCTTACATGTATGAAATTAAGAAAACATGAATATTGTGAATTATATATATATATATATATATATATATATATATATATATATATATATATATATATATATATATATATATATATATATATATATATATATATATATATATATATATATATATATATAATTTATTAATGTGCTGATAAAAACTACTCACCTTAAAAGTAAGCTATATAAAATATAAATTTAAAGTTTCAAGTAAAATTTAAACATTTTTGAAAGATTTGAATTATTAAATTTTTACCTTAAAAAACAATGTGGTCTTAATTGTTAGGATGTCTTTTAATTAACGTTATATTCCAGGTGGCAACTCCTATAGGGGATCCTCCAGTGACTATGGAGGGTATGCCAGAAGAGATAACAATTATCGCGATAACAGAGAACGAGATTTTCGCGATAAACGTTTTCAGGGAAGAGAGAGAAGGTAATACAATTGTTTATTATTATTATAATAAAGAAAATATTTGTTAGAATATGAAGCTTAAGTTTTATTTATTTTCAAAAGAGCCGAGATTTTAAAAATGCTTTGCTCGTAAGTTATCCCACTTAAAGTTGGGGATAAAAATTGAAGACTTGTATTCATGTCACTAGGAGAGTTAGAAAAGTAATATAAGTAAATTTTTTTAAGATTGTTTCTTTGATTGATCATTTTATGTAGGTAAGACTTTTATTAAAGTTTTTCCTATTAAAGTGATGAACATTTATTTCAAATGGTATGTTATTTAAAGTTCATTTCGAAAATGGAGGCTGTTGCGGTATGCTCTTAAGGCTTAGAAAATGTTAAAGTAAATAGATTTGATGGGTACATACGAATAAAATTGGGATGAAGATTAATAGAATGGATTTTTTTTTTTTTTTTTTTCGTTAATGAGTTTTGGGGAACATTGTGGGAAGGATATAAATTAAGAAAATTTATTGAACAAAACGCGATGTAGTTCAATATACTGTTACCATCTCTTTATTAAAGTATAATTCTCTTATTTTTTAAAAAATAATTTCAAAAATGCACTAACAAAGATTATTATTTATTATTATTATTATTATTATTTGTGCACTATTGTAGTCCGTATACAACGTTTGTTATATACAGGGAGGACAGATGTGCTAGAGTAAGACTTCTAAGTCGAGTAATATCTTTTCTATTTGTAGTAGAAGAGTACTTTGATGATGATACATTTTTTAAAGCTTTAATTTTGTTTTCTATTTGCATATAATTTTTTTTTTATTTCTGCTGTAAACTTTATAAACTTAAGAGGTGTTAGGTTTTTGTTCTTAAAGAGTGACAATATTGGGCTTGTTTAAATTTTCAGAAGGTAATTATAAGTGTACGTTTTTACCTTTACAGAGAGGATGAGCGGAATGGACCTCCGCCCCCTCCTCGCAATACCCGATGGATAGAGGACCGTGACGATGATCGTCGCTCAGGACCAAGTCGTTGGAATGACCGCCCTTCAGAGAAGGAAGATTGGTCAACACCTTTGCCAACTAATGAAGTTGTTGAACAGGAACTTTTTAGTCAAGTAAGTTTATTAGTACTATTATTTCATATAGACCCTGCTTGTATCGCAAATTGGTCTTTCACCAGTTTTAAAGTGATCATCCCCTGGAACATCAAAGTTTCGTAAAGCTTTAGCAGTGGTTTAAGTGTATTATTTCTTTTCATATGTACAATTTAGATTACTTAAAGCTACCTCAAACTTGATAATACGAACTAAAAAAAAATCCAGAAAATTCGATTTTATGAACCTTAAACCAATTTTAAAATATAATTAGCAATGAATTTCTGTACTCTTTTTAAGTGTTGCCAGTATCGGGATATATATATATATATATATATATATATATATATATATATATATATATATATATATATATATATATATATATATATATATATATATATATATATATATATATATATATATATATATATATATATATATATATATATATATAATTTCAGAGTAATAGTGGAATTAACTTTGATAAATATGATGACATTCCTGTGGAGGCTACAGGAGACAACGTTCCTCCAGCAATAAGTAGCTTCAATGATATTAAGCTTACTGAAATAATTCGCAGTAATATTGCGCTGACTCGTTACGATCGACCAACCCCTGTGCAGGTATTTATTTTTGGAGATTTTTTTTTTGAGATTTCATTTAACTTTTTTTTGTTTTTTTTTTTGTATTTAATTTTAATTATAACTTTTTTTTTTCTTTTTCCCAGAAATATGCTCTGCCTTTTATATTAAGTAAGAGAGACTTAATGGCATGTGCCCAGACAGGTTCTGGTAAAACTGCAGCGTTTCTGGTTCCCATTTTAAACCAGATTTTTGAACAAGGTCCCATTCAGGTATATATATATATATATATATATATATATATATATATATATATATATATATATATATATATATATATATATATATATATATATATATATATATATATATATATATATATATATATATATATATATAATCAGCGTAAGAATCATAAAACTTTGTTTTAAAACTTTATTTAGAGCTTTGTATACACCTACATGCTTTATTTATTTATTTTTTATTTTTTTTAAATTAATTTTCTTGTGTTCTGTTTCAGACCAAGAGTAACCCTAGAGGAAGAAATAAGCAGTATCCAGTTGCTTTGGTGCTGGCGCCAACGCGAGAATTAGCAACTCAGATTTATGATGAAGCCAGAAAATTTGCATACAGGTGAGTGAGTTAGCCTAAAATACCGATAAAACAAATATTAATTATAAAAATATTGGATCTTCATTAGTTACCTTCACAAAGTTTAAGCCAGTTGACCTAATCCCTAGATTTTAAGGCCTATTTATCAGAGAGATCTTCTGTATGGAAACTTTAACCTAAATATTAAATATCTTAAGCAAACTTGTAAAACATTAATAAATCATATCACTAAATAGTAAATAGTCAGCTGACAAAACACTCAAATTATTTTTAACCATATTTGCGACTGTCATTTTTTTATTAAAATCAAATTTAATTGCACATAGCAATTTGTTGCCTTATGAAGATAGGGTATTTTCTAGCATGATCATATAAGAACTGATTTTAATGGATAACTAAAATATTAAAATTCATTCTAAATAAAGATTAAATCTCTTGATTCAATCATTTGCGACCCTGTTTAAAACTTTTTTTTTTTTTCATTGAAATATTTTGTTTTTACCACAAAATGATTGATTAACCAGTGAAAGTTTTAGCCACTAATTTTATAATAGGTTTTGCCATTATTATTATTATTTGTGCATAATTCGTAGTCCGTTTATAACATATGTTATATTCGGGTGGACAATTGTGCTAGAGTAAAAGATTGCATATCTAGTAATATCTCTCCTACTTGTAGTAGAAGAGCCTACTTTGATGATGGTACATTTTTTTTTAAACTTATAATTTTATTTTGATTGCTTCGATCATGTTTATAGATAAATAATTGCTTTACAGATCTCGTGTTCGGCCTTGTGTCGTATATGGAGGTGCTGATGTTATGTCTCAGATGAGAGACCTTTCTAGGGGATGTCACTTACTTGTGGCGACACCGGGACGTCTGGCAGATATGATTGACAGGGGAAAAATAGGTTTAGATTATTGCAAGTATGTGCCACTTACTACTACTAATTAACTTCAGTATTACTATCAGTAGTCCATTTATAACCTGTTATATTTTTGAGGGAAAAAGGGTGTTTAATAATTTCATCCCAAAGTTTTACTCTTTTTTCGTATAAGAAGGGTTGATTGGTGATGTCATTTAAAAATATTTGAAATTCTATTTATCCCTACCTAATAAGTGGTAAAGTGTAGCATTGAATGTTAATTTTATCTGTTTACAGGTATCTTGTGCTGGACGAAGCAGATAGGATGTTGGACATGGGTTTTGAGCCCCAAATTAGGCGTATTGTCGAGAAGGACAACATGCCGCCCACCGGCCAGAGACAGACACTTATGTTTTCAGCTACTTTTCCAAAGGAAATTCAGAGATTAGCTCAGGTGATTAGATTGGCTTATTAGATAATTTATTTGACTAAATTATATAACAATTTTCATTTAAGAAAATCAACTTTGTTCCAGGACTTTTTAGACAATTATATATTTTTGGCGGTCGGCCGTGTCGGCTCTACATCTGAGAACATTACTCAAAAGATCGTATGGGTCGGTGAGGACGATAAAAGATCCTTCTTATTAGACATATTAAACGCAGATGGACTTGATAAGGCTTCTGAAACCAACAAAGGTATGTTACAAATGTCTTAACTTCGGATTAGTAAACAATGTACTTGTGAATATTTTCAGTTATAAAGTTCTTATCAAAATAAATGTAAAATTAAGTTTTAATAAGAGGTCCATAGCTTGAATAAGTTCTATGTAGTAGCATATCAAAATTCAGTTATATTTTTTTAAAGTAGTTAGGCTCCAGATCTCTGGCCTTTTTACAAGTTTCTAGCTACACGGGTCTAAAGATATCGCTAGTTTTGTATGAAATTTTTTTTGAGTTTTATTAAATAAAATATTAGGAGTATTAAGTATTTTATTAAATACTTAAATTTTTTTTGTTTTAAATCAAGGCAAAATACTTGAACTTGGAGTATGTGTATTATGCCAGAGCTAAATTAGTATTACCTTTAGATTGCCTTTTAACATGCACTCTCCATTTATTAATGAAATCTACGTGAATTATTTACTAAAGTTGTAAATTTTGAAGTCCTTTTTAGTTTATATTCTTCCTTAATTAAAGTTCTTTATTAAATTTACCACCCAATTTTTGACTTTTTATAGAGTCCTTAACTTTAGTGTTTGTCGAAACTAAAAAGGGAGCTGATGCTTTGGAAGACTATTTGTATCACCGCAATTATCCTGTGACTAGTATTCACGGCGATCGAACTCAGAGAGAGCGGGAGGAAGCCCTTAGAGTGTTTAGAGGGGGACAGTGCCCAATTTTAGTTGCCACTGCAGTAAGTTTGTCTTTTCCTAATATTTTTTTTTCATTATTAATACATAAATTTTGAGATAGTTTAGAGAGTATTAAGTAATCATGTTTCTCTGTGTAGGTGGCAGCCCGTGGATTGGATATTCCACATGTGAAGCACGTAATCAATTTTGATTTACCCTCAGACATTGAGGAATACGTTCATCGAATCGGCAGAACCGGTCGTATGGGCAATTTAGGTAAGATTAAATTTTAATTTTTGACATTCTTTTTGTATGATTTAATAGTAGTTAGCATTAATGGAATTAATAAATTCGTCTTTAGCTGTGAATTGACAAATTTAAAATGTTTTGGTTCTACTCTTCTCAGGGAAAAAGAAGTGAGATACTTTGTTTAAAATCTTTGACATGCAATCTTTTAATTATTTGCTTCTTTGCAAGTACACCTGTGTAATCGACACCTCTTGGAAGGCTGCGACACCCTACTAAGGCCAGAAAGTGCATCCCTCATTCTGCTCACGCCAGAGGAAATGTCACTCAGCCTTAGAGTCTTTGAAGAATCTAGGGAGATCCGTTAAATACACTTTATGGCACTCCAAAGAGGTTTTTCAGCAAAATTATTGATTACGCAGGCAAAGTTATTGGTCAATAATTTCATAATAGGTTTTGCCTTTATTATTATTATTATTATTATTTGTGCACTCACTATCAGTAGTCTGTTTATAACATAAGTTATATTCAGGGGAACAAGGGTGCTAGAGTAAAATATTCAGAAATTGAGTATTTGTACTACTTGTAGTAGAAGAGCCGATTTGATGATACATTTAAAAAAAAAAAAAAAAAAAAGGTTTTAAGGGCCAGATTTGAAACCGGATTCTTTTAATTAAATGGAATTGAGCAGTGGATTTTTATTCTTGAGAATTTTTGACTTTAATTATTTACTTGGTTATTGCTTCCTAACTTTGAATCTATTAGTTTAGGTTAGGAGTTGTAATTTATAAGTTCTTTGCATCGAAAGTCTTAAAAGCATATTTAGTCCTTGTAATGACTTTTGGGATCCAAAAACTTTGGGTATTCATATTTTTGAGAAAGAACTTGGACACTAAAAATTGTTTGCAGAAAATGTTTGTTTATTTTAATAGATGCTAATAATTTTGTTGTGATTGAAATAAAATTAAGAAGCAAACTGGGATCCGAAAAGGTGCAGAAGCACGTCAGAGCATCCAAAGAATCACATTAGATTTTTATTTAGCTATTAATAAGCTATATAATAAAAAAAATGATTTTTTGCCCTATTTTAAAGGATTAAATGTTTTCATATTTAATACGGCATTGGTAAATGGTAACCTATATTGTGTAATAAAGTGTGTATTTATTAAATTCTATATTTAGTTTGAATTTTTTTTCGCAAAACTACAAAAATATAGCCATAAAAGTGGTGGATTTTGTTTAGGTAGATAGTTATTTTGGGCTGATTTTTTTTTATTGCCGATTCTGTAAATAAGTTTCCCCCTGTTTAAAAATTATCCCAATTTTGATAGTTCTCTCATGTAGATTAATATTTTGCCCATGAATAGCTGTAGATATTTTAAAAATATGAAAAACAATTTTAGATGTACTTATACTGTACATTATATACAGGTTTAGCAACATCATTTTTCAACGATAAGAACAGAAACATGGTTCGTGACTTGGTGGAGTTGCTTCAAGAGGCTAAGCAAGAACTTCCAAAGTGGTTAGAAGCGGTTGCAACCGAGGCCCGATTTGGAACTACTGGAAGAAGGGGAACTAGTAGTAGTAAACGGTTTTCTGGAGGTTTTGGATCCAGAGATTATAGGCAACAAGATCGTAACAGCAAATCAATGAATCTTGGAGGAGGCCGCCCTGGCTCTTTCAATGGCTATGGACGTAAGTGGTTTATTATTATTGTTATTAGTAGTGACTGCTGTACATATTCATTTCTTTTATTTGTTTTTTATTTTTCCCCTTTAGCTCCACATTATAATAATGCATATGGAGGCTATGGCAACTACAATAGTGGAAACAGTTTCAGCTCCTCCAATTCATCGGGGACTGATTGGTGGGGAAGTTAAAGAAGAGATCTTCACTGCTAACTCTCATTCCGTAATTAAAACACATTTTTTTTTCTTCGTGGTCTCTGGAATCTATTAGTTATTAGACTGTTTTATTATACTTTACATACAAGATTGAAAATAGAAATGTTTACCTTTGTATAAGAATTATTAATTCTGGTAACTCCTTTAACTTTTGAGTTTATATATTTATATGTTGAGTGGAAACATGGGAGAGAGAACTAGTACGGAAAGAGAGAGAGAGAACTTTTCATTGATTATTTCTTTTTTATAATTAAACTATTATTAATTAAAAGGTTTTTATATAAAGTATTTTAAAATATAGTATTTTGCTTTTTCATTCAGAATGTTATGTTTCTAAATGTTGTATATTTTAAGCATTTGGATGGCGTTAAGTGTTTGAATTATTCCTTGTTGTTGGCCTATATTTTTCACCTACACTCACATCCACCTCCTCCTCCTCCCTCTCCCCTCCCTGTCTCAGTTCAATTAAATGTCGGTCGTTGCATAAATTTGTTTTTCGCTTATCCCTTCCCCTTTTTTTAATCTACCCCCTCCAAATATTAAAAAAAAAAAAAACAAAAAACAAAAAAAACTGCTAATTCTCTTTCATAAAGTTCTCTCACAGTGTTTTCTTTGTAGTGTAAATCCTTCTGCGCATAAAGATATTAATTAATGGTTTTTAAATATGGAAATAAATATAATATCAGTGGTTTTCTTTTTTAGCACAAAGGGAATTAAAAAAAAATATTTTTTTTCAGTTTTCTGTTTTTGAATATATATATATATATATATATATATATATATATATATATATATATATATATATATATATATATATATATATATATATATATATATATATATATATATATATATATATATATATATATATATATATATATATATATATATAACCAAAAAAATGAAATTGATCGATGAGTTGTTTGTTTAGTGTATTAATTCTTTTTGTGCTTTTCTTTTATCGAAGTAATAATAATAATAATAATTAGATTGTTTTAAAAGTGACTTTTAGGAAGGCTATATTCTTTGCCGTCCCTTTGTATAAAAAAAAAAAGAAAAAAGGTAAAAGTCAATCAATTAAATGAAAGGTCGAAATGTAGGGCAATATTTTGGTCAAAATTAAAAATAAAGAAAATTTTTACAAGTAAAAATAATTGGTTTATAATAGTCTAAATTCTTTCTAAATGTATGAATAAATTAATGTAATAAAGAATTTTAATATATAAATATATATTTTTTTTTATATTTTATACCATCCATTGCCAGGGCATTGGTGATAATTCTTTTCTACCGTCTTTACATTAATATTTTCACTTCTTAATAAGATGATTCCGTCTTGTCTTGTAAGGTATTGGGACTAGAACTAACTCTTGTTAGTCGTGTTGTGCATACAATGAGAATTTATAATTAAAAAACGTCACCTGCCGTGCCAATGGGTGGAATAAAGATATGACATTGATAAAGAAAGAAAACTTGAAAAAAAGGTTACCAACCATTTGTATTAAAAAAATTTTTTTTTTTTTTTTTTTTGGTTTTTGGTTTTTAAATTGATATTGTGTATAGATGAAATGAGAACCCCATAGCCAGTGAAGAAAGAACTCTCCTTTTGCTACTACTAACTACTACCACCAAAATCTTATTATTAAAAAATGATAGTTCCTTATGTACACCAAATAAGAGTAAATCTTAAGAGTAATGGAGTATATTATAAATGGAACATTATGATATTAAAGCGTTATATAACGCATTTTTACTGCATTCGCTTTGAAAAGAGGCGATGAAAAAGGCAAGGAATAAAACTTTGCTATATTATTCCTTAAAAATAAATTTAAAAATATTTTCTCAGTCTACTTAAAAGAACAAATTATTAATTTTAATGAACAAAAATTTATAATATATAATATATATATATATATATATATATATATATATATATATATATATATATATATATATATATATATATATATATATATATATATATATATATATATATTACATTTTTTTTTTTTCATACGCCTCACTGTTTTAAATGCAGTTATATAAAAAAATAATGTTTAATTATATGTTAGACTCAAACCTGGTCTCATAATGATAAATAACTCAGGGTTTTTTTGAATTTATATTATTAATAATATATATATATATATATATATATATATATATATATATATATATATATATATATATATATATATATATATATATATATATATATATATATATATATATATATATATATATAAAATAATTTTATTTTTTTTTTTTTTTTTTTTTTTTTTTTTTTTTTTTTTTTTTTTTTTTTTTTTTTTTTTTTTTTTTTTTTTTTTTTTTTTTTTTTTTTATTTATTTTTTATTATAATATTTTATATTTATAAATAAATAAAAAAAAAAGTTATTTATTGTGGGTATTTTATGTTAAACTGTATTGTTAGTTGGGTTGGATGGAAGTAACATGACGTTTGTGTGTACACTGTAAGATTATAAAAATTTACCGCTAATCTTTCACTATTGCGGTAGCGATGTTGTAAGCACTGTGAGATATATATATATATATATATATATATATATATATATATATATATATATATATATATATATATATATATATATATATATATATATATATATATATATATATATATATATATATATATATATATATATATATATATATATATATATATATATATATATATATATATATATATATATTATAAAGTCAATGGGGAAGAATGGTGTTTATTTTCCATAAGAAAACCAGTGTTAGGTATTGTTACTCTTATTATTTATTTTTCAAACTCTAAATATTAGAGAGTTTGCGAGTTGTGTAGGTCGCATAGGGTGAAATTAATTTTTACAAAAAATAAAAGATGAATATGTATGTAGGTTATTTATCACTTTCAGATGACAATCTATAATAAAGTAAAAAATATTTTTGATGTATGTTGAGGAAGTCCGAGAAGAGTTTATAAGATAATTTGATTGTCAGACCAATAGGGGGGCCAGGTTTGGGTGTTCATTATGTAAAGCAGAGACCCCCTTAAAGCATTGTAAAAAGAGGGCAGCTTCTCTTACCCACTGGTGTTAAAATGGGTAAGAGTTAGCTTCACATTTTCATGGAAATGTGAAAAATAAATTGGAGCTAGTATGCTCAAACTTTGTCAAAAGGTCACCTAAGTAAATTATGAAATTATAATAATAATTTTTTTATGTACAGAAGAAATGTGTGATGATGATTTTTAAATATAAATATTTATTTAAAAATTTTCATACGAGTTGCTAAAGAACTTTTGAACCCACATTCCGCGCTACTCTCTTTTTCTTTTTTTTTTTATTATTATTTTTTTTTTTGTATAAAAAAAAGTTTAATGTATATTTGTCTTGAAGAAAATGTAATCTCATTTAATCCTATTTTTCTTTATCTTGCCAAAGAAAATTATTGTGTTTCATATTGTACAAAGTTTTTCTTCTGTAAACTTGTCTTGAAACTTAAAAAAAAAATTTTTTTTTTGTGATGTAAATAAAATTTTTTTCTTTTTGTTAAATTTAAGATATTTAAATGAGTTTATACATATATATTATTTCTAGTCTATTTGGCAAGTAACAATAAATAATGATAATTAAAATAATAGTAATGATAAGCGGGGAGACTTTGGTGGTTATAAAATGTTTTAAAAGAAAATTTTTTTAAAAGTACAGAACATTTGTATTTTTTCTATCAAGGGGCATTTACTATTTATGTAATCAGTGTAAAAGTAAATTTAATTTGTTCTGCAGTAGATTCTCCTACTGTAGTTTATACTTAAAGGTGCTGTTATGAATTGAGGTTTAAATAAAGAATATATATGCACAATATACTGAAAAAGAGATTATGTACCACTCGCCTGCTATTATTTATTAATGTAATTTTTAGCGTAGGGGTTTTTATTGTTGAATTTTGTGGGAACAAGCTAAAAAAAAAAGTTGTTGAAATTGCTGTAAGTTCTGTAAAATTAGTTTTTCATTGTTATTACAACTACTACTATTGCTACCAGCGTCAAGGGGTAGTGCAGCATTGTCTTTCACATCCTAGCTGGTTACCCTGGTTAGGTCCGGCATTGTTTTATTTTTAAATGAAATGAAAAAAAGAGCTTTTTTATATTAAATCCGCCAAGCGGGTTCAAGTCCTCTGTGCTATGCTCATTTGAGGAGAGCAGCTCGTTAGAGGGCGTCTCTGCGCCAAATAGTTTAATTAAAACTAATAAAATATATTTAAAATAAAAAAAAATTATTCTATATAAATGGCTTTTTATACTGAAGTGCAAAAAATGAGATATTTTTATCCTATAGTCGTAAGGAGAGGTCTTTTAATAATAGGGATGGCAAATTTCTAATCATCATTGTTGAGAGGTTTAAACTTTTTTTTTTTTTGTATTTTATTTTGCATTAAGATGTACGAGATGTAACCCAGCTTTCTAAAAGTCAAAAAATAAAAAAAGTTGAATTTATAATAATGTTTTAATATCCTAATGGGGAGATTTTTCAGTTTTAAAAAATGTTTTCCGATAAGTTCACCAAGCTTTGGCGCCATTCTATAGGGAAATACCCAGTGAATGGGAAAAGGGTACTATAAATCTGGGTCAGAATTAAGATTTGGAAATTGATAAAACGTCAGTAGACCTGATTGTGGGGGATTGATTGAGTCGAGTGAAGGATCATTGCAAAAGTATTCTTGGAGTATATAAAGTTATGATAAAAAAGTGAAAAATTTTATTACAATAATAATGTTAGTAATCATTAAAATAATTTTAATAAACCAGCTATAAATATCCATTGGTTCACGCACACATAAAAATTTGCACTTCAACGTTTTATTTATTTCACTTTCGTTAGGTGGTGCCCCCCATACTCTCTCACGTACATACATTACCTTTCACCCTCTCCCCCCACCACCGCCCTATATCTCCCTCTGTCCTTAGCACCTCTCCTGCCCTCTTCCAGACTGAAACCCCCTTCCACCGAAAATCTCCCTCACTCCATCCATCCATCTCCACTTTGGCCTTCCTCTCCCTGTACCACCATCAAACTCGGATTTTAGCATTCTGCACACTATCCTGTCTTCATCCATTTTATACATGCCCAAACTACCTTAGTATACCCTCCTCTGCTCCATCCACATATCTATCATTTCTGATCCTATCCATCCTTCTCAAAGAAACACGTAATATATATATATATATATATATATATATATATATATATATATATATATATATATATATATATATATATATAATATATATATAATATATATATATATATATATATATATATATATATATATATATATATATATATATATATATATATAAGTAACAGTAATTAATAATGAAATTAAAAATACGTTTGCAAAGTTGCGTAAATTTGAAATTTTTAAATCGTAATCGTAGAAGACTTTGTGGCACAGTGGGTAAAACGATGTAAAGAGAATTAGATGGGCAGTAGTTCGAATCCAGTCCGGCGAGTTCGAGAGTAAGTTTCAAACTCAACAGATGGCGCAACTGACCATTTCTGGTAAATATAAGGTAAGTAATATAATTTAAGTTTCGAATTCAATCAAATGTTATATATAATTGACAGTTAAATTGTATACATTATAGTTGCGCTAGCAGAGAAAATTTCCTTAATAGACAATAGTTTATGCATTTTAAATTTACGTTGGTTTTTGCATAGGGTTCATAGGTTTTTCCGTTGGAAATAAAAGGTTTGCTGAAGATAAACCTATATTAATTCCTTATGAGCCCTAAGCAAAGCCTGGTAGCAAAAATACCATAGTCACCCTTTGTTCTGTTATAGGAACCTATGGGGTAAAATTGCATGGGGCCCTATGGTAACCCATTGGTTTCATCAAAGAACCTTTTGAATTTATTTTTTTTTTATGGGTGATTATGTACAGTTTAATATCAATATTTTAAAATTTAAATTTATTAAAATTCGTATTGTAATTTTCAAAAATGTTTGTAAATTATTTTTATAATTAAAAAGATTTCTCGTACATGGCATATCAATATAATTAAGCCTCATTTTGGCTGCTTTACAATTCGAGTACAGCCGAATAATTTGCAAACGCAACCGCCATGTTGAATAAAGTCTATTGAGTCAGCTGACCGAAAATTTAATATTTTATAGGAAAATTCTGAAGAAAAAAAAACTGGGGAAGTAGCGGTTAATATAAAAGTTTGGTACACGTCTCTGGCCTTAAAATACTCCTAAAAAAATTTCCATAGTTTTTGTTATAGGTTTTATGAGATATCACTGAAAACTACGTAGGTCACATAGGTTTTTTCGGCATAGTCTAAAATCGTATTGGTAATGACATGAGTCTCATAAGAAAATATTCTTTGGCTTTAATAAAGTTTGACTTACGTATGCACCTATTGGAATTTCTGTCGCTCAAAATAGGGTTCTATATATATATATATATATATATATATATATATATATATATATATATATATATATATATATATATATATATATATATATATATATATATATATATATATATATATATATATATATATATATATATATATATATATATATATATATATATATATATATATATATATATATATATATATATATATATATATATTAGGCGACAGAGTTTTGGATCATGAAGAATAGTTCTTCGCACGGTTCTAGAGGCTGGGAACCCTTTTAACCTTTTTATTTTTTTTATCTCTTCCCACTTACGATAGCAGAAATTTTCCTTTCTGCATCATTTTGGGATATGGTGTGTATATATATATATATATATATATATATATATATATATATATATATATATATATATATATATATATATATATATATATATATATATATATATATATATATATATATATATATATATATATATATATATATATATATATATATATATATATATATATATATATATATATATCCGCTTAGCTCCGCCCACTTATGGGATCTTTTAAAGTATATATACCCCAGCCGATTGTAACGAAATTTACATTATTTGTAAAAAAATAAAAATAAAAAAAAATAAAAAAAAATTTGAAAAGCCGAAAAACGAGAGGGAAATAAGTTGAGTTTTAAAAATCGAAAAAAAGTAGCGAAAAATCCTGAAAAATCGGTAGAGGACATGTGGCGGGAATATATATTTTATAGATCATAAATGGTTCATGTTTTTTCTTCATTTTTTTTCTAGCAAACGTTCGATTTAACCTAACCTTGACTTGAAGGGTAAATGTAAGCCTAACGGCCAACAAATATATGTATTAAAATAAGTTTATCGCAACAAAAAATTTGCAAAATAAAAATAAAAATTGACTGAAAAATTGCCACGTGTTGCAAAAGAAAAAAAAAAAAAATTCTCCGAAAAAAAAAGCGCCAACGAAAAATTGGCTATAAAATGATGATTGATTCCTCTAAATTTGCAACTGTAAAAAATTGTTAACCATTAGTTCTACGAACAAGATTTCAAGAAAATTCCGAGAAATTTCCCTTTGGATTCGAAAATTTGTCCTTAATAAAAAAAATTTTTTGTAATGTCGAATTTGATAAATCATTGTTACCACTGACTTTGGAGATGTAATAAATATTTAACGACTGGGTTTGGAGCTCTGTTCTCTTCACCATTAGATTGGTCTTTCATAGTTCTATTGAAAAAATTTTATGAAAGTTCCGAGAAATTTCTCTTTGCGGTTGAAAATTTTTCTTTTAATTTAAAAAAAAAGGAATGTCAAACTTGGTAAATCATTTTTACCACTGACATTTCAACTGTAATAAATAGGTAACCACTGGGTTTTTATGTCTGTTCTCTTCACCATTAGGGTGGACTTTTATAGTTCTATAGAGATGATTCAATGAAAGTTCCTAGAAATTTCCCCTTTCCTCTTCGAAACTTTGTCCATAAAATAAAAAAATAGTAATGTCTAATTTGATAGATAATTGATTCCACTAAGTTTGCAACTGTAATAAATAGGTAACTACTGAGTTTGGAGCAACCGCTCAAGGCCCGCGCTCATGAGGGGCCTGCACCAATCTTCTTGAAAGTGTTTCACGTAAATGCGAATTTTTAAATAATCCATGGAATGCCAATGCCACTGGCTCTTCTGTCTGTAGAAAATGATTTAGTGGCTACTTTGCACTATAATTTAATTAATGACTTCAGCCTTTAAAAAAGTAGCAAAGTAAATTTTAAAAAACAAATAGATACGTAAAATAGAAAATGTCCATAATGATATATATATATATATATATATATATATATATATATATAATATATATATATATATATATATATATATATATATATATATATATATATATATATATATATATATATATATATATATATATATATATATATATATATATATATATATATATATATATATATATATATATATCGCCTCTGGTGTGTAAAGGCCTAAAGGTCAACTAAAATTTCCACCAGAGTTAAGAAGATCAGAAGCCTGGTCAAATTAAAGCCCGACATGTCCCTATACACGGCGTTTGAAGGTGCGTAAGTCATAGGAAGTTGGAAAATAGATGAAGGTAATGTGTTCCAGACTTTATCGGTAGAAGACATGTAAGATTGAGCATAGCGGTTAAGTCTGAGTCAGAGAGTTGTATAGAGAAAGGATAAGATTATGTAGAAATACTTGTCGCACAAGCCCTTCTCAATGGAGAAGGTATGCGACGGGAGAGTTCTGAAGAACTAATTCTAAGGACAGAAAGAGACTGGAGAGAATTAGTGAGATCAGATTAGTTGATAAGACGAAAAACTCTAGACTCCATCTTTTCAAGGAGAGTTGTATGAGTGAAATCACCCCAGATGTGTGAGGCGCACTTCATACAAGGGGTAACAGAACTCCTATACAGAGCAAGCAACTGGAGTGCAGTGAAGAAATTCTGAAGGCGTCTCATTACACCTAACCTCTTAGGAGCTTGTTTAGAGAGAGAAATAATGTGATCTTTCCAAGAAAGATCACGAGAAAAAGAAACAAAGAGAATATTAAAAGAGAAGAGGCTTGAGTTGTGTGTTTCCGAAGAAGATTACAAAGTTTTGTGGAAGATTGTGTCGAGTAGAGAGATGGAGGAATTGAGTTTTGGTGGCATTGAAAACGACCATGCTTTCTCAACCCTAATTTGAAATTCGAGATAGATCAGAGGTTAGATGCTCCAAGTCTACCTTCCTTGAATCTATTAACTGCTGTAGGGAAGGGCACCTTTAAAATTGAAAAGAGTAATGAAGGGTGGAGTCATCGGTATAGGAGTGGATAGGAGATGAATTAACAGAGAGACTGTAATTAATGAAAAGCAAAAAAGTGTTGGGGATAGAACAGATCCTTGAGGAACACCACCATTAATAAATTTAAACGATGAACGGTATCCATCTGCAACAGCCGCTGTAGAACGACTGGAAAGGAAATCAGAGAGAAGGCCACAGAGGAAAGGATAGATTCCGAGAAAGAGTAGTTTGGAAATCAAAGCTTTGTGCCAGACTTTATCGAAAGCTTTCGATATGCCCAGCGCAGCAGCAAAGAGTGGATTACCAAGAGTCAAAGAGAAGGGAAAGAAGATTACCAGTAGAGTTTTTTCTACGAAAGCCATACTGGCGGTCAAAGATAAGATTAGAAGAATTGAGATGTTTCCAAATCTTCCTGTTCACATATACCATCAGAACCTTATACCTTCTTAGTATATATATATATATATATATATATATATATATATATATATATATATATATATATATATATATATATATATATATATATATATATATATATATATATATATATATATATATATATATATTATATATATATATTATATATATTTTATGTGTATTTTTTTTTGTGTGTGTGTATGCACGCGCGCGCTTGTGAGTGTGTGTATGTGTGTGTGTGTTTCCATTGTTTTTCCCGAAAACTTTTAAACCCTAAAAATAAAACCGAAATTTAATTGATAAAAAGAAATTACTTTTATCGGTACAAATAAAAAAATTATATTTTTTTATTATTTTTTTAAAATTTTTATTTTTTATTTTTAGTAGACTCGAGTTTTTAATCCATATTTTTTAAAATTGATTTTTTTGATTTCTTTTGAAAACACTAAAGCGTAGTCGCTTACACACACACGCGCATGCATGCACACGCACACACACACACACGAACATATACACACACATGCACAATCTTCTTTAGTTAAACTCCCTGAGAGAGTTTTAACCCTTGTAATAATAATAATAATAATAATGAGTTTTATGGAGTTTTAACCATTATAATAATAATAAAAATAATAATAAGTTTTTGATAAACTCCCAGTTAGAGTTTTAACCGCTGTAATAATAATAATAATGAGTTTTATGGAGAGTTTTAGCCCTTATTATAATAATAATGAGTTTTAGTTAAATTCCCAGGGAGAATTTTAACCCTTATAGTGGGGTTATCATAGTTTTCCAACCAACCTCTGACCTCTTTCCCCTAGAGTCCTCCAGAAGATTATGATTCTTGGATCTTTGGTTTCTGATGTGGATCCTGAAGTTGCAGTCATTTATATTATAAAGGGCCAGGTGGCTAGCCATAGTCTTTGACCCTCTTCGTATTATGTAATCCTGTCTTAAAAGTTATATAACCATCTTAGTCAGTGCCCTACTGTTTAACCCATACTAAACGACGCTTTCACCGCGGGGATTCGAACCCGGGATCCATTGTGTACAAGACCGACAAGCAACCGTATTACCACGGTAGCATATATATATATATATATATATATATATATATATATATATATATATATATATATATATATATATATATATATATATATATATATATATATATATATATATATATATATATATATATATATATATATATATATATATATATATATATATATATATATATATATATATATATATATATATATATATAATATATATATATATATATATATATATATATATATATATATATATATATATATATATATATATATATATATATATATTCAATGGCTAATTCCATGGAGTAACTATGAAGCATTCATATTCCTCCATATTTGTTTGGATGCTTCCGTTGAATCCATTTATTTGCGTTTGATTCTCTCACGTATTGTTGTAATTTGACATTTTCGTATTTGTAACCGGAAATTCTTTGTGGGATTCTCCTTTCCCGAATAGCTCTGATTTCACAAAGAAATTTACGATATTCATTTAAACACACACTCACACGCACACACGTATACACTCACACATACACACATACACACGCGCAGAGTATAAGGGATTGTAATTTAAGGATTTTGTTTGAGAATAGGAAGAAGAGAAGGGTATTATATAAGGTCTACATATTTATAGAAAGATTACAATCCTTTACAATTATTTACTTTAGTTTCCCCCTTTTGTTATTTCGTTTTCTATAACGATTCTTAACTCGTTTTCTTTTTTCTATTTTTTTTTTCCTTTTCAACGGATATTAATTTAAATTTAATTGTAGATTTCTAGTATATTTATATTGCAGGATAAAAATTGTGTATATATATATATATATATATATATATATATATATATATATATATATATATATATATATATATATATATATATATATATATATATATATATATATATATATATATATATATATATATATATATATATATATATATATATATATATATATATATATATATATATATATATATATATATATATATATATATATATATATATATATATATTATAGGGAGAGAGAGATTCCACCGTTTTTAAGTATCCCAAAATGCGGTCAGTTTTTCAATTTTTCATTTTTTTAAGAGTATTTTTCCTGCGTATTTGTAAAAGACCGTAATTAATAAGCAGCAACTAGTAGTAGAATAAAAGTTCTGTCTCTGACAAAATAATTAATCCTTATTGGAGATGGTGTGACGCTGCTTGGGAAATTTTTGCAGAATCTTCAAAACTTAAATTTGTGTTTAAAATACCTGAGATATAATGAAAATAATGAAAAAGTTAAAATAAAACCAAGTTTGAAAAGAATAAATAAATAAAATTTATTAAAAAAAAAAAAAAAAGGGTTTTTTTCGGATATTATATATATATATATATATATATATATATATATATATATATATATATATATATATATATATATATATATAATATATATATATATATATATATATATATATATATATATATATATATATATATATATATATATATATATATATATATATATATCCCTAAAATAATAATATATATGTTATATATTATATATATATATATATATATATATATATATATATATATATATATATATATATATATATATATATATATATATATATATATATATATATATATATATATATATATATATATATATATAATAATATATTATAAAATAAAAATAAATATAATAATAAAAATAAAAATAATAATAATATAATATATATATATATATATATATATATATATATATATATATATATATATATATATATATATATATATATATATATATATATATATATATATATATTATATATATATATATATATATATATATATATATATGTGTGTGTGTGTGTGTGTGTGTATGTGTGTGTGTGAATACAACTATGGGAGCAACTTCAATATCGAAAATCAATTCCAAAAATAAAATGAAAAAAAAAAACAAAATTCTTCATAATTTCTTTTTCATGTTATTTTATGAATCTTTTGTTTCATTTTTTTTCCTCCTTTTGGGTGGGGTTTGGGGGGGGGGGTTGAATTCATTTTATCGAAAAAAAAAATTGGAAGAGTCAGTCAAAATAATATATATATATATATATATATATATATATATATATATATATATATATATATATATATATATATATATATATATATATATATATATATATATATATATATATATATATATATATATATATATATATATACTTAACTCGTGAAGATACTCCCATTCATCGATAAGTACCAAAAAATTGTCATATATGTCCAGTAATGAATATTTTTAATGATAGTTCTAAAAAAAATATGTTACGGTAGTAGGACAATAATATGTCATACTTTTTCTCTTTACAAATCGCGACAAATGTTTAAGTTATCGTCACGTGACTCAATATAAATGGCGTAATTCAATCATAGTTTAGCGTATTCTCCTTTCATTACTCCCTACTTGCATCCACACATTTTTCAGTTGAATGAGCATATTCAGTTCTATGAACATGTTCATAGAATATAAGAAGTTCAGATCTGACGATAGTTTGGGCCATGATACTTACCGTTTATACCAGTTCATCTCACGAATATATTCTCCTGAAGCTGCCGAAATGGGATCCATAGGTGTACCTTAAAGTCATGATCCTCTTTTCTTCTGATTCTTCATACTGTCCGTGATACATCTTCGAGAAGGAAATGGACCAATATGACAAGCACCAATAATTCCTATCTAGACAGTTTTACCATTGCTTATGAAACTTCACTTGTGTAAGTTCCATGTGGATTTTCCTCTACTCACATGTGGTTGTTAAGGTAATCTGGGAAGTTATTTCTACAGAGGATATTCATCTGTAAACAGAATTAATGAAACAAATTCATTATTAACAGATTGAAAAGGAAAGGTGACAAAAATATCCAGTTGGAGAAAATCAGTAGACGGAAGAATGTACACGTTGTAAGCGGTAAGTATACAATCCTATCTCTTGCATTACATTCAACACTATCACCTGACAATACCATGAGCACATGCCATTTTGCGGTCATTCACGGTTCGCAGGAGCAAGGTCCAATGAATACGTCTTACACAATCATCAACTGCATCAAAATGCTTTATGACGTAAGTGCATCGTATTGGGACACAACTCTAGTTACGACCTTTCACCTTCCCGAAAATTACCCTTATCCCTTCCATACCTAAAATCTATCACCATGCTTGTGAAATAGAGCATATTGTATTAGTATTAAGTCAATACTGGCACAATATCACTGCTGGCCTGTTTTTCAAGCACACAATATGTTAAATTGAGTTTCACTGAAAAATTGATTAACATTGACGATTGTCGTGGTGAATACAGTGTGTCTCGTGTTCTAATTTGAAAGCTATGTACTTGCGATGTGTTTTCAGAGCCCTGTTACTCATACTGTGTGAAGATATCTCTGAAGTTTGCCTCTGCTTACTAATTGATTATATATATATATATATATATATATATATATATATATATATATATATATATATATATATATATATATATATATATATATATATATATATATATATATATATATATATATATATATATATATATATATATATCCTTACTCTATTAAGAATTTTTAATGCATTATTAAATTAAAAAGTAAATATATAAATAACCATCATACTCTTTCCTTATTGCAACATTCTTCAACCTTCATCATCTTTTATCCCTCAAATTTCCTCCCCCCCCCCTCTTCTCCTTCATTCAAAGCACTCCATTTAAGGTCTCCTATCTCCATCTCCTCTCCCCCCTCCTACCCCACAAGGAATTACAAACTCGCACTTAATTGTG
This sequence comes from Armadillidium nasatum, assembly GCA_009176605.1. NCBI lineage: Eukaryota > Metazoa > Arthropoda > Malacostraca > Isopoda > Armadillidiidae > Armadillidium > Armadillidium nasatum. Next base: position 55,247 of record SEYY01024505.1, on the reverse strand, counting down.
AAACTTCTCCTTACGTTTACGAAGATTTTTTTGTTTGAAGAGTTTTGTTATGAGAATTTCATTGCATATTTTTTAACGGAATGTTGAAGTCGAGTTTCAGCAAGAATCGAGTCTTTTTTTAATTAAAGGTAGCTGGAGCTCTAGTTTGGAAAACGAGTTTGTCTTAAGAAAAAAAGATCGTGCGGAGAGGGTTGCGAAAACTCTCGTCTTGTGACGCAAGTATGTGTGTCTGAAAGATAGAAGATCAAATAAAGGGAGTTGCGAAGAGTCTCTTCTTGTGAATCGAGTCCATCTGAAAGGAAGAAGATCGTATGGAGAGGGTTGCGAAAACTCTCGTCTTCCGAAGCCAGCATATCTAAAGAAGCGTTTCTTAACCTGGGACTCGTGATCACATATACGAGGGTGGCAGTGTGCCAAAATAAATAAAACCCTTATTGACCCCTTTTACCCTTTCATAATTTTTTCTTAATGTATAAATAATTCAGGGGTTCCTAACCCTTTTTTTTTGTTTGTGGATCCCTGAATCCTAACTTTACGTATGTGGACCCCCCTGACCCCCAATTTTACGTATGTGGACCCCCGGACCCCCTGATACCCTGACCCAAACTTTACGTATGTGGATCCTCCGGACTCCCTGACCCCCTGATCCCCTGATCCCCTGACCCCCCCCAACTTTACGTGTGGACCCCCCAGACCCCTTGACTCCCAACTTTACGTATGTGGACCCCTATATACTCATATAGCTAAGGCTTAGCTCATATTATAGACCCCCCAAAATAGCACTTTTCCTTGAGGACCCTCCCTCAAAGCTTCTGAGGTCCCCTGGGGACCATATAGACCCCCGTTGAGAACCGCTATTGAATACAAATACAAAGATTATACAACACGAAATTTGAACATTTTAAGTTTTTTTTAAGAGAGAAAATTTAAAAAAAAAAAAAATTTGAAAACTATTTTGCTTTCATAAAATAATTGCCTTAAATATTTTAAATTTATTAATCAGCTGTAAAATAAATTTCTCAATCTAAACTTTTGAATTTGATACCTTCCAGGCATAACGTTTATTAATTAATCATACTATAAATATCCTAATCTGCATTTTTGCATTTGAAATCTGCCAGACGTAAGATGTAAGTAGGGAGTCGGGAGGTATATATATATATATATATATATATATATATATATATATATATATATATATATATATATATATATATATATATATATATATATATATATATATATATATATATATATATATATATATATATATATATATATATATATATATATATATATATATATATATATATATATATATATATATATATATATATATATATATATATATATATATATATATATATATATATATATATATATATATATATATATATATATATATATATTACTATGGATGTTATATATTAATTAATATTGTTATAATATTCTATAAACAAACGCATTTAAGAATGTGCTTCCTAATGGCACATCCATGGCCATTGGAAGGTCATTTGACCATATTTTAGCTTGAGCGTGACCTCAAGATTTTAAAAATATTTCTATTTTTATTTATATTTATTTATTTATATTTAGCATAATTAGGAGAAGAAAGAATGTTCACTGTGGCAAAATATACTTAAAAAAAAAAAAAAAAAAAACGCTTCCCGTTAGAGTCAATAAAAAATAAATATTATAAATATTGTGATAGACTATTGTATAAAATTTGGTATTTGTAAGTTTTATAAAAGTAAGAGTAAATGCATGGCAGAAAAACATGTTTCTAATCACCGACCCGTGAGCGGTGATGAAATATAGTGAATAATCGAAAGGTGGATGTAATTTTTATCAGTATCGCAAAATACCTTTGTTTTCTACTAGACAAGTTGATTATTGTATAACAGACAAGTTTATATATACTGTGGAAATACCATTCACCATTATTCCGTGGTTCATTTTTTTATTAAGTATTTATTAATTTATTCTCTAAAATAAAATTCCTTGCAAAAATTTCCCTGAAGAGGGGTGTGTGTTTGTGTATGTGTATGTGTGTATGTGTGTATGTGTGTCTGCGAGAGAGAGAATGGAAAAAAAAGATTGCGATATGAATTAGGTCTTCTAACGTAATTATAATTTCATAATTCCTCCATTTTTTGAGAGCTTAAACTATTGCCGCTAGATGGCAGAGCGGAAGGGAAGAGAATGCTTGCCAAAATGAGAGGAGTAACCCACCAAATTGAATTAAAAAGGGAAAGACTAAATTGAACAAAAGGGGAAAATGAGTATATACAAAGGATAAAATAAAAAAAAAGGGGAAAGTCTCCGCTACTCTACTCGCAACTCGTTTAAAACATGTTTTTCTTTCTTTCATTTCTTATCTCTATTTCGCAACTTGTATCGCCGTCTTCCACGTTCAGTAGATTAATTTAGAAGGGTGTATTAGCAGAGTTTTACATTAATTCCTCCGTTTTGCATTTCCAAGTTTCAATTTTTTGGAGAGGGAGGAAAAATTAAAAAAAAAAAAAAAAATTCCGTTCTCTGTAATTAATAAAGATTTAATTTTTCACTTTTCGCTCTATGATATGATTATTTTTTTTCCCTCTGTTGAAAAACAGATGCTTTCTAAATTAAACATCATGCATACCTTTTTTTTTTTTTTTTTTTTTTTTTTTTTTTTTTTTTTTTTTTTTTTTGACTGGTATGACTTAAAACGGTTCTAAAAGTTGGTACTGGTTGGTTCGTATGGT
>SEYY01024505.1:42500-45000 GCA_009176605.1 Armadillidium nasatum | reverse complement strand
TATGTACAGTGGGTTTATTGAAATGTTATCACTGTTTAATATTTTTATTTTGTATAATAATTTTCAATTACAGTCACAGATTTTACGTGTTTCTTTACCGGTTTTCGTTCGGCGTCTTTTTTTTACTCTAATCAAAAAAGATCGATATTATCGAATATCGCTTATTTACGCGATATATCAGTACCCAACTCGATACATATCGATTATTTCATATTTTAAAAAATTAAATATTATCAATACAACTTTTACTCCAAGATGGTGACTTCCAGAGAATGAATTTCCAAGTAACCAGTTTACTTGGAGATTCATACCTGAACACCCAACCTTCTTACCTAGATGTTAGAATAGTGATTTGAAGAAATAGTGAAAAGTAAAGCATTAGAGGAAACTTATTCTAACAAATAGTATACCTTAAAAATTGTAAAATTAATTTTTAAAAAAAATGTAAAAAATAAAATAAAAATATTAAAAAAAATGTAAAATATTAAAAAATAAAATATATTTTATAGCACCTTCAATTTATTTATCACATTCATAATTCATCACTTTCATTACTTAAACTAAAATATGGTTTAATATTAATAATATTTTCGCATTGAACTTTATTATTCTTTTTTATGTATACATTATTACCGGAAAATTTTACAATGGGATAGGGACCATGGTATACTGCTTCTAGTTTGTTTCTGCCATATTGTTGGTTCTTTACAAGAACAAATTTCGCATCTTGTAAGTTCTTTGGGACATATATTTTTGGATTTTTGGCAGAAAATTCTGGAGATAGAGGGAGTCCCAAAAATAATTTCAATTTTTCTGCGTATGTTTTTATTGAAAGTGGGAATGAGGACTCTACTTGTTCTATTAAAGCTCCAGGGAGGGAGGGATTTTGACCCATCATTAATATAGCAGGGTTATTCCTTCTGAGTTTAATGGGGCAGTTCTTAAACAAAACAGCACTAGGGGAAGGAGATCCAACCAATAATTTTGAACATCTTCCAACTCATCCGACAGCATGGCTCGAAGAGACCTCAATAGTGTTCTATGAGAATTTTCTATGAGTCCATTACTCTGAGGGGTATAGGCAGAAGTAAAGTTATGTCGGGATCCTAGCTCCTCACAAACACTTTAAATAAATCAGAAGTAAATTGTCCACCACTATCCGAAACATAAGTTCCTACCTCTCCAGCTATGGGCAAGAACTCACTTGTTATTGTCTCCACAATTGTAGAGGTTTCTATGTTTTTAAGTGGGAAAGCAAAGAGATAGCGAGAAAATCTATCAATTAAAGTTAAAAGATATTTATAATTTTTACATGCAGGCATTTTAAGAATATCTATATGAACCACCTGAAATTTTGCTGAAACTGGCTGGTAAGATTCATATGGTGGGCTTATTTTGCGTAATGATTTAGATCTCTGACATGAATCACAACTTAGAACAAACTGCTTTGTGTATTTTGGCATATCCTTCCATACAAAGCGCTTCCTAAGAGATGCCAGAGTTTTCTTGACTCCAAAATGCCCAAGTGAATGCGAATAAGAAATAACAGGTATAATGAAAGATTCAGGAACAAAGACACGAGGTGAAAGTGGAATAGATTCATCGACAACCAAAGACAGTAGGTCATTTTTATAATAATAGTTTCGCTTGGTCAGCTTGAGATTAGTATTTTCTTGCTTGTTTAAATATTTTTGAAGTTGCACATCTGTTTCTTGTGCTTTTGAAGTTCTTTATAATCAATTTTACACTGAAATAGTTTAAACACTTCACAGGATGAAATATGGAAAATAGATGACAGTGAAGGACAGTCATCCTCTATTAAAGAATCCTGCTGTGGAGAAAGCTCTGGTGTGACCAATGCTTCATCGCAGTTAAATGTCGACAAGTCCCGATAGGCAGTTTTTGAGAGTATGTTAAAGGTATTTGGAAATATTAGAAAATGGAAGAGTGTTAAAAAATATTAGAATTGTTGTTGTTATCGTTGTCGTACTATTATTATTATTATTATTATTATTATTATTATTATTATTATTTTATTATTATTATTATTATTATTTTTATTTTTATTTGTTTCTGTTGTAGTTATTGTTGTTTATTTCAGAGCTTCTTTAGGTTAATTACCATTCCAGTTTCAAAGGAACTTAGAATTTCATGGAACAATTCTCGTTGAGAATGGAACGATGTTCCATCGTGTACGTAGTTTAGAGAGAGAATGATTTGCAGGTTAAGTTACCGTCCGGCCGGCTGCCGTTCTGTTGCTGGATAATGAATTGAGGTCAACATCCCCTTCATTCTCCAAACCTCCAAATCATTTGAAGGGTAATTGTAAAAGTTTTATTGAACATTTTTTACTCGTTCAGTGTATAAAAATTCTTTACTGTTTTTATAAAAATGCGAAATAGAGCTAACTAAAAGTGTGCCATTGCTTGCATTTTAGTTTATTTCCCTTTTTCCTGAGGATTTGATATAGCCTCCATCCCCCTAGCAGTCATTTGGGGCT